>SKCR01004508.1:0-27999 GCA_019454045.1 Zanthoxylum bungeanum | reverse complement strand
TTGATTTTTGTGTGAGATCCTCCACACTTAGATGCCATGTATGTCAGAAACCTTTCATGGTCTGGCCTCTAGATGTTCGTTGGGTGTGGACTGATGCACTCAGTAATCAAGTGCGAAGTAAGATAGGATACGTCAGCCCGTATGTGTACCATGAGGGGTTTAGGTATCCATGTTAGTAATGTCACGATTCTTAAATCTTTGGCCAAATTCGATCACCTAGGGTGGATCACATCAGTTATGAAGAATCGTGGACATGTCGACATGAGATGTGCGTCTTGGAAACTTGACGGTATATTCTATGTTTCCTAAGCACAACTCGGATAGCCTACGACGAAGGGATTGTTAAACATATGTGATGACCTCGACTTGTATAGTTCAGAAAGGTCGTTCATGTTCTTCGCAAATTTGAAGGTGGCCGAATTGCATCCATATTAGCTAGGCTTATATGACGAACATGTCTGAACTTAAAGAGTCCCAATATGAAGTGTACTCGTTGAGCACTTGGGTAGTCGATTATTTTTATAAAATATAATATTCGATATTAATAAATCAACTAAGATAATCAAGTTTTATTGGATAACATTGATTATTTACTTTGACCTAATTGGATTAATTCAAAAATTAAACAAGGGCTTAATTATAAAATCATAATTATCTCTACCATTTGAGGATATTATGGTAATTGTAAGTATGTAATAATAGGTGGTTTTGGCTTGATTTAATTGGATTAAATCAAGGTGTCAAACATTTAACTAATCCATTTTCTAATCCTTGGCTTGATTTAATTGGATTAAATTAAAGTGGGAGACAATGGAGATTAGTCACACCTAATTATACATATTTGGACAAATTAGATTAAGCCCACTTAAAAGTTGATTATAACTTTTATTAATTAAAAATTGCCTAAGTTTTGCTATAAATAGCAAGCTTTAGGAAGGTTTAAATATAAGTTAAAATACAAGCATAAGCAAATTCTTGAGAGATTAGCCTAAGTTAGAGAAGTGTTTAGAGAAGTTTGTGAGGTCTCTACAACATTTCATCTAGGAGAAATCAAGATTGGATCTTGAAGTGAAGCTTGGAAGCATTGGAAACAAGATTGGATCTTGAAGTCAAGCTTTCACACCTTGGAGGTTCTCCAAAAATTTCAACAATAAGAAGTAGATTGGATCTGCATAAGCTTACTAGGTAATGTTTGATCTTCTCCTAAGCTATGTTATTTGTGTATTAGATGCATGATCACATAGCTTAATGTTGAATAAGGCTAATCAATTGTGTTAGGATACTTTAGAAGTATAAACACAACATGCTTGTAATTAGGTCAAAGATGTTCATGTTGGAACAAAACAATTAACTAGAGTTTGGAACTCTAGATTAAAGCTTAGAGCTATGGCTACCATTCTAGATTCACTTGACCACCTTTAGGTGGACTAGAATTGTTCATGAGACATTTCTAATTGGGATTCTAAAATAGTTTTGTATTGGATTCAAAATTTACGCAAATACGTATTTAGAATAAATTTATGTTCTTGGAAAAATATTTGATATTTTGAAAAACTAGATTTTTATTCTATAACATGGGTTTATGATGGTTTTGAAATTAAAAATTAATTTTGGGGGTTTTTGAAGTGTTTAGGAAGACCCAGAAGCAATTAGGGTCAGCTCTCTGGAAATTTTCCAGAGAGCTAATCACTGAATAGAAACAATGAAAAAAAAAAGAGGTACAGGTCGCACTACAGTGCACGCGCGCTCTGTAGCGCGTGCGCGCACTGTAGCACATGTAGCAACGAGCGTGCCGATTTTGTTTTGCTTCGTTTGGGAGCTTCCGGACTCCGATTCAGTCCCGATTTTTTTCTATACACTCATAATGGAATATAATATTTCATTAAATAATTTAAAATTAACATCCATAAGTTATATCCATAGGTTAGACCCATTTCCGCTGCCCGGGGTACCGATCCGACCCTAGAGGTTCCACAACTGCCCCAACAAAAGTAACACAGAAAGTGCAAGCATGAATAAAAATAAATGTCCATAAGTTATTATAACATTAATAAAACAGTAATGGAATAGATCTGGGCAAGCATCACATAAGCCTGGCCTCAGAGAGGCCAGTCGAACATGGCCATAGTAGGCCGACTATAACCTTCAAAGTCTAGTCGGACATGTGGAAGCCTGGCTTGATATAATTCGCAACTCAAAAACACAAATCATAGCAACATCAAGTAAAAAAATGTGACAAACAATAATGGAATGTGATATGAACAATAAGACACTAACAATTCCAGTAATGATAAAAGTAATAATTAAACAGACTGAAACATGCATTAGGTGGGCTTGGCCTCGAAGAGGCCTGGCCGGACACGGCCTAAGGTCGGGCAAATATAGTTCAATCTTCATGTGTGGCCAAATGTACTGAGAGTCTAGCCGGATATATAACATGTTACATAAATGTAGTAATATTCATACGCAGTAACACGAATAATGAACATGCATTTCGGATGTATTCATAATGAAATGGCTGTCTCCCAATGGTACGTGGGGTTGTATCCCGAGTGTATCATGCTACCGTCAATTCGAAATCAGCTATAGAACTTACATTCGAGTTTTCATTCTATATACCATGTGATCACATGACCGAATATAACGTAAGTCCGGTCAGACATATGACAAATATGGCCGGAAATATTTCACAACCAGACAGTAAAAAGAGCATGCAAATTAATCCTACCTTAAATAATACATGCTTATCATAAACTAAAATAGTAAACCGACCAAATAAATATACATAAGGGAATAAAATATGTTAACACATAAGTTAACTAGCATGCAATAGAGTATATAAAGTAATAAGTGGGGCCAGATATATCTATATTTGGCTGAGTATGTGCATGTCCGGCCGGACATAGTGTACATCCGGCTGAAGATATTATGTCAAAATCAGAATCTCATATGCATAGATAATAAAGAAGGTGCCATATGGTCGTACCTTTTCTAATGTTGTTTGGCTATGAAGATAATTTTGATCATTAGGTCTATACTGGATTCACCAGAACGTACGGAACACCAAGGGAAGGTAGGTTATTATTTTCCCTAGGATTTTTTTTTTTTTTCAAATTAAGATTGTACTTCCAGATTTTTATTATCCCCTAACACTCAAAAGTCCCCTATTTTATAGTGAAACAAAGGGGGTTGAGGATTGAAATGGGAGCAAAATCCCTTATCCCCCTCTAATCTATCCCGAGTGATTGGCAGTCAAACCATCAGACACAGCTCGAACTATGTCCAGCCGAATTTAGGGTTTTTGATGTATATCCGGCCGGACAAAATCAAGCTCGTGATTCCAGTTAGTTAATTTTGCACGGACTGACAGTTCGACACATGTCTGGTCGTATATTGTATTTGAATTATATGTTTGGTTGGATATTATCACGTCCTTTATTTTTAGAAACTCACAATCTGCTCGTTCACTGATAGCTGTATCATGATCTATGGGATTTAGGGTTTTCAAGGCATGTCCGGCCGACTTTTCTGACTAGAGACAAGATAGGCCGGACATATGTGATGTCTGGTTGGCTTTTGGCTCTGTTTCCTGAAGTTCCTTTCCTTTTCGGCATTCATCCTTACAATTCCCCAATTTTCAGAAGGTGTCCCCTTAAGAGACTTATCATCAGGTTATGCATAAAAAATTCAATGTCTACACACGCATATTTAATTTTTTGTGTTAAATTTATTAATATCATTAATAAATAATTTTAGTTATACATGAAAATCATATTAATTTGTTTAATATAAAGTTTTCAATAAACATGATTACAAGATAATTATGTTAAAATTTAAAAAGTATAAATTTTATTAATTAAATTAATTTGATAATTTATTTAATCTTGAAATCAAAGGTTTGATTAGATATATTTGATATTTAATTTCAAAGACATATTTAAATATCTGATATTATGGTATTTAATTTTTTGAAAATAATTAATCAAATAGGCCATATGGTTGAAAATGTCATGCTAGGGTTATAGATTAATTTTTTAATTGGATTATAATTAAGTTAACCTAACCCCTAACTATAAAAGGAAGATAAATTTTCATTTTTTTGAGAAATTTAAATTTTAAAAACCCTAGTCTCCATCTTATAGGGAGAAAAAGAAAGGAAAAAAAGGTTATGATATTTTTGTCTAAAGCCTATACTCTATTTTCTTGAGACATAGCATGGAAGATTACGTGAAACTCCCTCTTCTACTTCACATTGTTCACGACAATGAGCAATTTTCAGCTCAATACAGTGCACGACTTTTGTGGGTATTAGGGAAGTTGTTTGGTTTTTGTGGTGCATATTTGGTGTTGCAGAGGGCTATTATGGGACAACATTGGGACTGTTCCAGGATTGCAAAAACTTTCTTTTAACATCCTAGAAATCATGCGACTGAATTGACAAAAACAGCAATGCAATTTACTCATTACAACAACTTTTTTGGGTTTGTTTCAGGACTTTTTGAGACTCTTCCGGAGTAAGAAATTGCCCATATTTTCTAGACAAATTTATGAACTTTTTGGGGTTTTTTCGGGATTACAAGGGCTATTTTGGAAGTACAGAAACTGTCCGTAACCACAGAGAATTGCGGCATATTCTAGGAGCAGTTTGTGGTTAATATTTTTTGTTGATAATCAAACTGTACGTTACAATAACTTGCTATGCAATTCACGACAGTAAAAATAAAGAAGTGCAGAAAATTTTTTAATTCCAAAAGTGATTTTCCGTGAAGAGTTCATATGAAAATCCCAACAATTGACAATGAGAATAGGTTAAAAAAATATTCTTAACTCTTTTTTAGTTATATGATAATTGTTGTTTTTTATATTATATGTATTTGATGCATGAAAAAATAATAAGTCATAATAAGTGGGCACTAAAGTAAGTACATTCATGTAAAGAACAGTTATATTTAAAAAAATATTGGTCATAAATTACTCCAGCTTTGATTTTATTATGTGTTTATTTGGGAATGTAAGGCCATAAAGCGAATTTTGATTTGATTGTAAAATTTGTTTTTGAAATTGCATGTAATCCTTGGAGTACATTACCATAAGGAACATAAAATTGCCATTGAGCAATGTTTGGTATGGATATAGATCGAGATTGTGGGAGCTATGGTAAACATAGGCATAGTGAGTTCGATAGTGACGTGTAGAGGTAATAATCACATGGGAGCATCTCTTACGACCAAATTGCTAATGTGGTTTGTAGTGTGCACACGACTACGTGAAGCATCATAACTATATATTGCAAAAGTTACTAATCAAATGAGTGAAATTCTACAAGGCATTCTATAGAGCCAAGAGTTGAAGACTTAAATTATATTATGTATGTCACTCTTACACTAAGTCTAAAACTACAAAAGTAATTAATAGTATCACATATAATTTACATTATGCAAATCATTTAAAAAATAATAAATGCATGATACATTATTATTTTTTAATAATAACATGTTTACATAATACATGATGTTTTAGAGTATAAATCCCATCAATTTCCCACTTACACTAGAGCAAATAAAATATTTCATGTAATCCTAGAGACTTTAGGTCACCTTCAAAAACTTTAGAAGTCAACGACATCTAACAGTTGTCAGTGAGTATGCAGATTTTAAATCAATAGAATCACAAATCTGATTAATGTCCGGCCTGACATATATTTGAAATAAATGTCCGGCCAAACATGTATCTAGTTGTCAGCTATTATGAAGATTTTCAATTATTGAAATTACAGACATGATTAATGTTCGACCGGACATTGATCGAGTTGTAATCGACGTTGTAGATTGGCAATCACTAGAGCGAAAGAGGGGATTTGATTTCCTCTTCCCTTTTTAGTTCCAACTTAAACATTATAAAATGGGCTAACCCTTCCTAAATGGTCTTCAATAATTTTGAATCTAGAACCTAAGGCTGAACGTTTTCCATGGTAAGAAATTTCTGATATGAAAGCTTAGAGAGAGAAAATAACAGTGAGCAACCCAGAGTAATCCGGTCTTCAGAAGCACTTTCCGAGCCAATCACATATAAAGGTATGGCCTAAGGGCCTCTTAACCTTTATTTTTTTCGTTTTATATTTCTGTCATGACACAATATCTCCGACTAGACATATAATTATGATATAAATGTTCAGCCGTATGATACAAACATCCATCCATATTATTATTTTCTTTAGTTAGTACGATATCATTTCTTGTTAATTACTGTCTTATTACTTAACTATTGTCTTGTTTAATCACTATCTTGTAGCTTTTTCCTCTATTTTTTTTAATTATTTATTTACCATTATGTTATGATTACTATTATCTATGCATGTTTTTATGACGAATATCCAACTATGCTTGCACTAAGCCCGATCGGATATTAGTTTCATAATGAATGTCCGACTAGGCTTTTACAAAGCCAGGCCGGTGAGACATGTACCCTATCTTGCTCAGCTATATTTTTTTATTACTTTTGATTTGTTTTATAATCATTTATTTATTGTCATGCTTACTACATTGTTATTGTTATTGTTATTTATATTATATACTCTTTTATCTTTCTGCTTCACAAAGAACATCCGACAGACATGAATATGTCAAACCAGACATTAATGACACACGAAAATATTCTACCAGACTTCTATGAAGCCATACTATTGAGATATGTTCTTTGGTTTGTTTGATTGTTGTTTTACTTTATTAGTATTTTATTACTTCTGGATATGTATCTTTTTACCAATTCTGCTTTCTTTTACCATTTTTATTAGTGATTATGTTCTTGCGTGTTTTAAACTGTTGATTGTATGATTTTACATGATAAGATATTACTTTTCCTCTCTTCAAACTTGAGTAAACTCTTTACAAGCTGCGAGCACAACAATGTCATGGTCATTGAGTTCATAGGCATAGTGATAAATCCCGATTCGCTCCTACAATTGGTGTAATACTCCAGGATTCAGAAGACTTGGAAATACTTGCTAACCTGTCTGAGGATCTTGAGTACGTACTCGAGGATCGGATACTGGAGAGGTAGTGCCTCGCATACTAGTATCCCGGACATACTAAGTATACAAGACCCTAGAACTCTACCTACTGCAGTCACTGACTCCCTAGACCATGCTCTGATACCATCTTTGTAACATCCCCAAATCTTAGAGATGTTACCGACAGAGGATAGCAGTACTAACCACATTAGCCTATGACTTCCCGACTGTATTCTAAACGATCTACATGCAAAGTCATGCACATGGACCATAGCCCAACTCAACAATATAAAATATTGTTATTTCTCAAAATTTCATACTCAAATATAGTTCTCTTTACAAAACATTTACAGACACTTATAACGACTTATACAACACTTGTGTATACATGCAACTTTACTTTGACTCTGACTGGACTTTTATGCTCTATGACTCTGAACTGGTGGACTCCAAACCCTGGTGACTGTATCAGTATCCGTCCTCCCGAACTTATCCTCCAAGAAAACCTGCAACCAAAGAAAACTGGGAGTGGAGGGTTAGATCGCTATTCGATCTAAGTGAGTGGACAAGAAAACTAAGAAACTCAAATCAAAACATTAGGTCATTAAAACTAAAGTTTTAGAAAAATCACTTCATATGAAATCTCTTTTCTGAAACCTCCTTCTGAAATCTCTTTAATAAAACTGATCATTCTGAAAACTACTTTTGAAACTTTAGATTCTGTAAACTATTTTCTAAAATTTGATTTCTGAAAACTGTGAGCTGCATGATGAGTGGTAATTGTATCACTATTTCCCACTCATTTGACCTAATATTTTGTATAGTTTCTTGAGTTTTATGAATATTTTGATTTGTTTTGTGTTATTTTGTAGAAAAATAAAGTTTCAGGACATTCTGGAGGTAATTTGGGGCAAAACAGTGAAAAAGGACGAAAATGGCATTTTTGTAATTTGTCCGCGTCGGGAAGCGCCGGCTGCCTGCGTCGCGACTCCTAGCTTGTGCCAGGAGCTGCTAACGTGCACCGGAGGACACGTTTCAGAATCTGAAAAGTTTGATTTAATAACGTGTGTCTGCCACATGTCATCATCAGAATAGATCTTGCTAAAATACGCCGTGACACATGTCATCATCACATGCTGCCAACAATACGCGTGCTAGATGTCATCTTCTCATTCGATAGCATCTGCCGCGTATCACGTGTCAGCCACGTGTCACCTACGTGTCATCCACGTGTCAGCCACATATCGTCCACGTCAGCATCCAACCGAGTCACCGTGCCACATGTCGCCACGTCATCAACAGCCAATCAACGCCCGCCACGTGTCAGCATCTCAGTGGACCGAACATACCGCGTGCCACATGTAAAAATTCCATTGGCCGACAGATTATGCGTCCCACGTCAGCAGTCAAATAGTCAAAGCGCGTGCCATGTCAGCAAGATAACATCACACACGCGTTTGACTGAGTCAACAGATGCAGCGTCACGACGCAGGAAGGAAGTTGGCATCGCGACGCCAGATCCAGAAATTGCCTATAAATTGAGCTCATTTGCACATCTTTTGGTGTGCTTTCCTTGGGATTTTTTCCCTGATTTCATAGGAAACATCTAGTTTTGTAAATTATTATAATATTTAAAATTATGTATTTTTATTTTTAGTTTTTTATTACAGCATTTTATTTATTTACTTTATGTTTTGTAGTTAAATTTCCGATGGGGTAAGAGGTGAAACCTTTAATATAATTATCTAGGTAAATTTCACTTAATTATAATTTATAA
This sequence comes from Zanthoxylum bungeanum, assembly GCA_019454045.1. NCBI lineage: Eukaryota > Viridiplantae > Streptophyta > Magnoliopsida > Sapindales > Rutaceae > Zanthoxylum > Zanthoxylum bungeanum. The sequence continues at coordinate 19,213 of SKCR01004508.1, read as the reverse complement.
ATTATAATTTAACCGGATTAATTAATGTCAGACTTTATTACCGCCTACATGGTCGGTCTAAATATAAATTACTTTACCGCCTATATGGCTGGTCTTTATGTGACAGATAATTACCGCCTATATGGCTGGTCTTTATGTGACAGATAATTACCGCATATATGGCTGGTGTAATTGGACTAAATGGATTACCGCATATATGGCTGGTTTTAAATGTTTAACATTATTAATTCCTGAGAAAGCAGAATATAAAATAATTTATATTTTATAATAAGTGAGATTCCTAGATAATAAATATTAAATGTGGATCCTGTAACCCCAGCATTTTATTTTTATTCTAGGGAAATGATGAAACACAATATTACTAGGCTTAATAATTGATTTAATTATTTATGGAGTAATTCTTTAGTTTGTTTATTGAGTCTTAAGCTTAATGCTTCTTATTGTCTAATCATTAATAAGATTGATGTGATAAACTTAAAATGAACTAGACATAGGGATTTTAGGTTTCAGCCTTAGATTCAATAGCTCACGATCTTCCTTGAGGATATATAACCCTTTAATAGATTTCCTTACAGGATAGACATATACATGTCGGGCGGTGGTAGCCACAATTGGAACTTGATCTTAATGAATCCAGGTAATTTGGTTGACATAGACATATGGTTCAATTGGGTTATATTGGGTATTTGCGTCTGACCATCGACCTAGGCTTTTGCATATCTTTGTGTTCCAAGTTAGCAAACTAATTTATTACACATATATAAGAGAATAAATTCATCTTTCAATAATATTGTGTGGAGTCACAACCCTAGATCTTTGAGTCTTTTGTTATTTTCCTTAGTATTTTCTTTTGTTTATTTTATTTATTTTAATTAAGGAAAACCACATTCATCCAACCAATCAAGCAATCATTTTCTTCTCCCTTAATTAGATATTTGTAAATAAATAGATTAAACAATTAATAACAACAGTAGGAATTAAGTCCTCATGGGATCGATATTTTTATACTACTTGAACGATACGTGCGCTTGCTTTATACGTGTGTGTTTACGCCGGTTAAGTTTTTGGCGCCATTGTCGGGGACTTATTTTTCTTGAGTTATTAATTTTGAAGTTATCTAATTTACTTGTATCTAATTTTCTTTATTTTTATCTGTAATTTTTATTTCTTTCTTTTGTTTTTAGGTGATTGAAAAATGGAACATTATTGGGAGATTGAAATATTACGAGCTTTACTAGAAGAAGATACACCCCAAATCTGGGACCAACGGTCTGGTTTTCTGAGGCCTGTTGTTCAGCCCAACAATTATCACTGGATGTCATAATCAAGTAATACTACATTTTCTCAACAGAACGAAATGGGGAGATGTGTAATATGTGATGGTAACCACCCAACCGATCAATGTATATACCTTTCAGGGTGGCAGAATTTTTGGAATCATTCAAGGTACGAAGAACCATCATACATTCCATCTACGATCTTCATCAAGAACCAGAACCATCAGAGGAAGATCAATTGATTCACATGCTCAAAGATTGGTTCGAGGAACGGGAAGCTCAATTTGATGCACAAATTCAGAGTCAAGCGGCGTCTATATAGATGATGACATATCAAGTTAGACAATTAACAGATAACCTGAATCACAAATCTCACGGAGCAAATTCAAATAATACTGAAGAAGCCTTCGAATATCCTGAGATTCTTAATGACATCATAACAGAGGACGAGGTTGAGCAGTATCAAGAATCAGAGGTATCAGTTCAGGAGCCTGAACCAACAAAGTCTCAATTTGATTTTTATTATTGTTCTGACTCCGACGAGGATAAAGAAGCTGAGCTATCTGTACCAACTGCACCAACAAAGGAGGATGAAACTTTCTATCCTCCAAATGAAGATCTTGGAGCTTCCATTGCATAAATGTTTGAAGAAGATCTACCTGAGCCAATTATTTCACTCAGATCAGAGGTTGAAGACCTAAAAACAGACATAACTTTACATCCTCAGATTGACACTCATGGAGCATGCATTTCACAGATGACGGATGAAGAATTGAATACGGAAATTTTATAATTCATCTGTGAAGAAAAGGTGGAGCAAGAAGCAGAGCAAATAGAGGAGCAACAGTTTGACCAAATTGAAGATCCTGAGCATTCAAGCGAAACATCACTGTTTTGGGGAGTACTGATCAAAGATATCACCCAGAAGCTTGACAGAATGGAACTTCCATTCCAAGTCAAGCACCATACGAGACCTCCTGATTTTATTTCTTTCTTTTCAGGAACCATTGGAGCGATAATGTTTAAGAAGGTGGCACGAGCACTGAATGAGACAAAACTCTTTTTACCACCTTACCGTTGGAAGAGACCCTTCAAAAGCAACGCTTATGGGATTGTCATTAATCGGACATCCAAAATCACGCTGAAACCTCTTTGACAGATGGATTTCAGTCACGTCTGGCTAAAGATGAAAAATTTAGCGCTAGCAGGGAGGCAACCCATGCACTTTATTTTAATTTCTAATTTTATATTTTGTGTATACATGTTGTAGAGTTTTTAATTTTGTGTGTTATTTTTGTAGGGAAAAGCACAAACGGAGCATTTTAAGACAGACAGAATGGTGTTTGGCAATCACAAAGAATAGAGCTAATTCATTTGTGATGGCTGAGTAAAGAATGAATTCTTGAGACGCATCCTAATGGATTTATATACCAAACGAGTGGCGTATTGCGTACACAATTATGTTGCTTTAATAATTGCTTTGATTTGCTTTTCTTTTGTTATTTTCTTTTATTTTCGCCGGCAAGATCTATACTTTTTGACTTTTCACGATTTATTTTAACGCTCATCTAATAATTGTCATTTGGCAGGTACTAGTGCTATTATTACTCACCCATTTTCAGGTTCTATAAATTCAGCTCTACATTTCTTTCTTCGACACATCCAGATTTACATCCAAATAAGAGAAAGAAAATGGAAGCAACTTCACAGGAGCGAGTCAAGTGAATTTGTGTTTTCTGTGGTTTCAATTCTAGTAATAAACTAGAATTCATTGAGGCTGCAAAGGAATTGAGGAGAGTTATAGCAGAACGAAATATGCACCTAGTATATGGCGGTGGCAATCTTGGATTGATGGGAAGCATTTCAAAAGCCATTCAGGAGGGTGGCGGTCATGTTTTGGGAATCATTCCAAAAACTTTGGCGGACGAACATATAATCGGAAAAACAAATGGAGATGAACGTATTATCTCGGGGATGTCTGAACAACACCTTGAAATGGTCAATACTGCTGATGCGTTTATTGCTTTACCAGGTGGGCTCGAAACATTTGAAGAAATATTCACAGTGGCATCATGGGCGCACTTGAACATTCATCAGAAGCCCATTGGATTACTCAACATTGAACATTTTTTTTTCGATTTCCTGTTTGTATTTCTTGCGGAAGCCAAAAGACATAAGTTCGTCACAAAATCAGTACATGATATTTTCCTGACTGCGACAAAGGCCGAAGAATTAATTGACCAAATTCTAGCCTTTGAACCAAAAATCGACCCCATTCTTTCCAAGTTGAGCTGGTCAGATAGAGATGGTGGTAAGAAGCGTAAATTGGATATAGATCTTAATCGGTAATTTTTCATGTAGAATTTCAGCTAACCAGATATTATCTTCTAAACTCTTCTTCTACTGTTTAAGACATTGGGGACAATGTCTCATTTCGGTTTAGGGGAGGAAATTAGTTGATTAGTATCTTGTTATGTATTGTTTTTATTTTTAGTTCAAAATTTTTTGAAAAATACAAAAAAAAGGAAAATTTTTCAAAAATTACAAGAAATATTTTGCGTTTTTGTGTTTTTATTTTGACTATAAAGGTGAAATTGGTAAGAGATAGCTGAGTAAGGAGTTTCCATTTCTGAGACGAATCTCAAACCTATTTCAGAACAAGTTAATTTTTGTTTATTTCCTTTTGAATTATTTAATTTGTGAATTCTCCATAAAACTGACTAAAATGGATCTTCATATGCTCAGTTGACAAATATTATCAACATACATGGTAACATACGGACATGAGCTAAAATTGAAAAGTTTGTAATATTCAGTGCTCTAGTTTAATTTGAGGAAGCATCTCAAAAAGCAATGGAGTAAAAAAAAAAAACGTCTGAGATCCGAGTTATTAAGTCTGTAAGGGTGTTTTAACACCTAGTGCCCTAAAGCCAACTAGTTTGGGAGTCACTGGCCCAAAGCTCGCTACATGGATCAAAGATGCTGCAAATATATATATATATATTATATATATATATATATATATATCTGAAGTCTGAGTAATTAAGTCCGTAGGGCTGTCTTAACACCTGGTGCCCTAAAGCCAACTGGTTTGGGAGCCACCGGCCCAAAGCTTGTTACATAGACGGAAGATATTGTATATAAATCAAAAATCAAAAATCAAAGAAAAAATCAGAAAAATCAGAAAAATTATTCCATTGCTACAAAAAGGTGTGAATTCTAATAAAACTTTAGGACAAAAATATTACTCTCTTATCAACTACACTTGTGACTGTTGTGGGAAAAAATGAGTTGATTAATATTTTGTTGGCTATGTATATGGAGAATGGTAAATATAATCGGAGAATTTACTTATTCAGTAATTTAGAAAGAAAGAAAACAACTAGTAACTTGGAGTATAAGTTTCACCTAATTAGTCACTAACTTTTTTATTCTCTTTTCGCTTGTCTTTTTGCTTTTGTGTGCATTAGTTTCACTACATTTTTACTTTTGTAAAATGTTTGTGGGTATCATTGCTTTAAACCCTCACGAGACTACAACTCGTCCACTTGGGACACCTAGGTGTTTAAAGGCTTGTTGCATACGCTAAATGCAACCGTGATCCCTACGAAAGTGGCTTAGTTAAATTTTATTATGTTATTTTTTTTTATGTTTTGCTCGAGGACTAGCAAAATGTTAGGTTGGGGGTGTGATGAGTGGTAAATGTATCACTATTTCCCACTCATTTGACCTAATATTTTGTATAGTTTCTTGAGTTTTGTGAATATTTTGATGTGTTTTGTGTTATTTTGTAGAAAAATAAAGTTTCAGGACATTCTGGAGGTAATTTGGGGCCAAAACAGTGAAAAATGACGAAAATGGCATTTTTGTAATTTGTCCACGTCGCGACGCGCTAGCTGCCTACGTCGCGACGCCTATCTAGAGGACACGTGTCAGAATCTGAAAAGTTTATTATGCTAACGTACGCCTACCACGTGTCATCATCAGAATAGATCTTGCTAAAATACGCCGTGACACGTGTTATCATCACATGCTGCCGACAATACGCGTTCCACATGTCAGCTTCTCATTCGACCGCATCTGCCGCGTACCACGTGTCAGCCACGTGTCACCTACGTGTCATCCACGTTTCCGCCACTTGTCGACCACGTCAGAATCCAACCGAGTCACCATGCCACGTGTCGCCACATCATCAACAACCAATCAACGCCCGTCACGTGTCAGCATCTCAGTGGACCGAACATACCGCATGCCATGTGTCGAAATTCCATTGGACCGACAGATTACGCGTCCCACGTCAGCAGTCAAATAGTCAAAGCGTGTGCCACGTTAGCAAGATAACATCACACACGCGTTTGACCGAGTCAACAGAGCCAGCGTCGCGACGCAAGAAGGAAGTTGGCGTTGCGACGCCAGATCCAGAAATTACCTATAAATTGAGCTCATTTGCACATCATTTGATGTGCTTTCCTTGTGATTTTTTCCCTGATTTCATATGAATCATATAGTTTTGTAAATTATTGTAATATTTAAAATTATGTATTTTTATTTTTAGTTCTTATTACAACATTTTATTTATTTACTTTATGTTTTGTAGTTAAGTTTCCGCTGGGGTAAAAGGTGAAACCTTTAATATAATTATCTAGGTAAATCTCTTTTAATTATAATTTATAAATTATAATTTAACCGGATTAATTAATGTCAGACTTTATTACCGCCTACATGGTCGGTCTAAATATAAATTACTTTACCGCCTATATGGCTGGTCTTTTGTGACAGATAATAACCACCTATATGGCTGGTGTAATTGGACTAAATGGATTACCGCCTATATGGCTGGTTTTAAATGTTTAACATTATTAATTCCTGAGAAAGCAGAATATAAAATAATTTATATTTTATAATAAGTGAGATTCCTAGATAATAAATATTAAATGTGGATCCTGTAACCCCAACATTTTATTTTTATTCTAGGGAAATGATGAAACACAATATTACTAGGCTTAATAATTGATTTAATTATTTATGGAGTAATTCTTTAGTTTGTTTATTGAGTCTTAAGCTTAATGCTTCTTATTGTCTAATCACCAATAAAATTGATGTGATAAACTTAAAATGAACTAGACATAGGGATTTTAGGTTTCAGCCTTAGATTCAATAGCCCACGATCTTCCTTGAGGATAGACAGCCCTTTAATAGATTTCCTTACAAGATAGACTTATACCTGTCGGGCGGGGGTAGCCACAATTGGAACTTGATCTTAATGAATCCAGGTAATTTGGTTGACATAGACATATGGTTCAATTGGGTTATACTGGGTATTTGCGTCTGACCATCGACATAGGCTTTTGCATATCTTCGTGTTCCAGGTTAGCAAACTAATTTATTACACATATATAAGAGAATCAATTCATCTTTCAATAATATTGTGTGGAGTCACAACCCTAGATCTTTGAGTCTTTTGTTATTTTCCTTAATATTTTCTTTTGTTTATTTTAATTAAGGAAAACCACATTCATCCAACCAATCAAACAATCATTATCTTCTCCCTTTAATTAGATATTTGTAAATAAATATATTCAACAAATAATAACAACAGTAGGAATTAAGTCATCGTGGGATTGATATTTTTATACTACTTGAACGATACGTGCACTTGCGTTATACGTGTGTGTTTACGCCAGTCACTGTATCTGAAAAACCTTGACGTATGAGGGCGTTACGTATCGCCGTCCCTCCATACTCCTAACTGTAGCCAGCAGTGCAAATCCATGACTTTGGGGCGTTACGTATCACCATCCCCCAAAGCATGCCACTACTGTCTCTGAAATTGGTGGTCTTGGGGCATTATGTATCGTCGTCCCCCAAGCCACAAACTAGAACTGAGGGTGCATATCAATGCTACCACCCTAGCTCTAAACTAGAGTCTAGGTACACGAACCTATGCCGTCATTCTAGCTCTGAAACTAGGATCTAGGGGCGTTACGTATCGTCGTCCCCCTAGTCCTTTACATGTGCACATGTATCTGTCCGTCAATTCCAAGCTGTCTCAAGTTACATACTGGGGTGAGTTTTTCCCACATGCCCCAAAAATCATAAAATCAAATTCTGAAAATATTTCTTTTCTCAAACATATCATAGAGTATAATCTTTCATGAAATAACTGTAATGAAAATCAACTAACGCCCTAAAACGTAAAATAAGTCTGTTATCAAAATAATAAAATGAAAATTAATTTAAAGAAAGAGTGTCCACTCACTGTGCTTGGAAACTGGCTGGAACTATACTGCTTCGACGAAAGAGATCGCAATTCCTGCAATGTTCTAAAGGTGATAGCTTAATTTAAAGAAAGAGTGTCCACTCACTGTGCTTGGAAACTGGCTGGAACTATACTGCTTCGACGAAAGAGATCGCAATTCCTGCAATGTTCTAAAGGTGATAGCTTGATCAGACTAAAATTTACGAGATGAATTCTAGAACTAGGCTATACCACTTGTTTTAAATAAGTAAATTCGTAATTCAATATATCATGTTGTACTAGAATGTAATGTGAGCATAAGAACTGATTCGAGATCTTAAGGGTGGTCTCAAATACGCTGGGGTAGAACTGGAATGGTCCAAAATCAATTTGGCCAAATTTTTTGTATCCACGTCATGATGCAAGGATCCTGCCCGTCGCGACGCGTGCCACCTAAAAACTGCCCATAAATTCCATCACGCGTCATGACACAAGGTTCTTCCTGCCTCGCAACGCAGACCTGCTTCCCAGGTTTTGTATTTTCTGGTTCTCATGTGATTCTTACCTAATTTCATCCCCAATGAAAATGTAATCAATCAAATACACCATCCATCACTTTATATCAATTCTACACATTTTAAACTACCAATTTATCATTATTAACTACTCATTTAATCCCAAATCCATAATTCTTAAATCAACTTTTAACCCTTCCAAACTCAATCATTTAACTCCACAACCCATTTCTTTACATATAAACCATCCATATGTAACCCTTAACATGCCATCATCTCTAATCTACCTTTATACCTACAAAATTCAACAAATCAAGATTTGGGTCAAATGGGTTTTACCTCTTTTTCTTTGATTTCTTCATTCTCTAAGTCCTCCATTTTTGCCAAGCTTACTAGTTTACTTCCATTTTCTTCTTCTTCTTCTTCTTCTTCTTCTTTTTTCCCTCTCTTTTTCTTTCTTTTCTTTTTATTTTTTTTCTTTTGGAAATGGTGAATAGTATCCCCTTATATAGTGAACCTAATTGATATTAAGAATTGTAGAAGAGTGTAGAAAAATGAAGAAAAATTGAGATTTTTCCATTTTGACCCCGAAATAACTGTTCATCAAGATTTTGACTCACATTTTTGATCAGCTTATGATCCGAATTTAGGAAAATTTTCAACGCGGAAGTTGTAGGTCTCGGTCTCAGCTTTTCAACAATATAAAATCATAAAAATTGAAGTTCATAAGAAAAGTTACTCCCAAAATACCATGATCAGTCCAAAAGGGACACCGTACAGTCTCGTCCTGGGACTTCGAGGAAATTTTCCGATTGTCCCTAAAGTCATTCCATGAGTATATAAGAGTTTCATTATAATTTATTTTATGTTCCTTCGTCTCTTTCGTAACAGTACAGTTGTATATAGTAGTAAAAACTACCGGTCGTTACAAATTCTCCCCTTCGTAAATAGTATTCGTCCTCGAATCCTTTTTAAACTTGGAATCTCACCATAGACCTTTGGGTTCACGGTCTCTCCTTCCAGACCAACAGTCATAACTGACTTCATACTCGAAACCATCTTGCTTCTGTTTTATGCTTAATACTTTCGAACTTTGAATCTAGAAGGAAACACATTATCCTTTTTCCATAACTTCCATCTTATTGCTTTATTCTACGGTCATGTCTCAACTTTTATGGTACATCAATGAATCTCACTCCTAGACTTTTCGTTATGCTCTACTTACTCCAACTCATTTCTTACTTGAGCTATTAATTCTGAAGGGTATTAGGTTCGTGGTATAGATCTATATCCTCTAGCTTCTGATTGTTTAAAGTTCTTATGTCTGTCTATAAGGAGATATGTCTTAAGAGCCTTCTTACTAAAAACTCAACGTCCTCTAAGCTTATTTTGTATAATGACCGGGCTAGGCTTTTCTACTTTTACTAACGGATCTTTTATCTCTGAAGGTATTTGTACTTTCTTGTAACTGGGCTCCTTTACTATAGCTTCGACCTTGGAAGGTATATACGTACACGTATCCATACTAGGCTACTTACCGGTTCCTCTCTACCATTTCTTGTCTCTGCTTATCTGAATAACTTAGGATTCTATAATGTAGGGTCTAACTTCTTATGTACCTTTGTCCTCTATTATCGTTCACTTAATGGAGTTGTACTAAGAAAGTTAGGTCTGGTAGTTTCGTTGGGAGGTGAACTGTATGGAAATTTTTACTTAGACTGCACTCTTGCTGTAAGCGGGGACATTGGCGATTCAGTGCCGACTATAATCCATCATTTTCTTCATACCCTTATTTTCACTGCTACTATAAGTCTGGTTGCAGTGTTCCTCACTGATTTGTTCTCCAAAGTCTAATGCGGTCAAGGGTCATCACCCAAATATACGTATGTAGAGTTTCAATCAAGTCCCAAGAATCATCAATCATGCATAAAAACGAGTTGAATACAACCAATGAGTAAGGCGGAATACATACTCACATTGATGGGTTTGATGCTAGGAAGAACAAGACCCATTTTCCTCCTCCATGAAGCTCGGTTTTTGACTCCTGTGAACTGCTGGACTGCTCGGTTTTGGGCTGTGAAATTCCTCCAAGATTCGGCCATGGGAGACTCCATGGAAGCTCCAAGCTTCAAGCTCCAAAAATGGATTCCAAGCTCATAAATTCGTTTCCCTATCACCTATGTGTAACCCAAGGTGTGTGCTAGCACTTGTTCATCTTCTTTGCTTCTCACAAATTCGGTCTGACCAAAAATTAGAGAAGAAATCGGCAGTGAGCCGTGAGAGGGAGAAGAGAGAAAGAGAGGGAAAATGGTTTCTTCAAGAAACCGTAAATGAGAGAGAGAATTATATGAAAAGAAAAATGTAATTTTGGTTTATATATTTTCCAAAAATAAAATAAACCATATACAACTTTTCAATTTTCCAAAATACCAAAAGTCAAAAGCCAAAAGCAAAAAGCATTTAAAGCTTTTCAACTACCACATCAATCACTCAAATCAAATGACAACTTGTCACATCACTCAAAGTGACATTTGATTTGACGCTTGATGTGACTAGCGATTTGACGCTCGATTTGACTTGCGTGCCGCACTCGAATTCGAAATGTGAATGCGCTCGCAAATAATCCCGGGCTCGGGTTCGTTAATTCCAAATTAACGAATTTTCCGTTGTGTCGTAATTAAATGATTACGCCTAGCGAAATCACTATTCACGTCGCTAATGAATTAATTCTAAATTAATTCGTTCGCCCGAATTAAAATCTAATTTTAATTCTGCGTCGAAATCCAATTTCTAATAATATATCAAATATATTATTTTATCGATTAATTCCAAATTAATCGTTCTCTCTCTTTAATTAATATTTTATCCCAGATAAAATATCTCCGTGATTAATCCCAGATTACTTTTCTCTCTCATCCAATTAATCCCAGATTAATTAAAGTGCGAGTCATACGTCATCAGTGAATCTTCAGGAAGCGACCCATGAGATCTCCGGATATGTTGGCAGTAAATACGGTCGTCGGACTATCCGAACACGTAAGTACCTCGTACTACGTTTATACCGATTTACAAGACAAGGTTGGCTTCTAGCAAAGCGCCATGCCTACCCAATTCTCCAGAAATATTCTTACAGGAATATATAGATCTGTATCAAGCGTAGTATACCGTAGTATTGTGCATATCGGCCCAGTATCGGATAGTCACGTGCTAGGGCTGGGGCTGGATAAATGTCTGCCCCGTCCGAAGCACATGTCGGATGTCTGGTAACTAGTCTCTATAATCAGATATTCATGACCTGGTCATAATATCATGATTGGATGCGCATCACTCAAGAGCACTAGTACCGTATCCTGCGTGACATCATCTCCACTATGACTGAAGTGATACTTCCGTCTTGACATCACACCCAATACACTACGACTCTCTGATAAACCCAGAAGTGGTGTACGCAGAACCGGTTAAAGCCCTGTACCACCAAGACCAAAGTCTATCGATTATCGTAAGTATTAGCGATGTAAGTCTCAGGTTAAGACCATTCACACCTACCCTGATTTCGGCCTCCCATAGACACATAGTCATAATACCAATGGGATTCCAAGTGGTCTATCCAGAGCGAAGCTGTTTCCCGTACCATCGGTGAAACACAACCTCCTATCGCACTTGCATAAGTATCCAATACTTAAATATATGAGAACTATGCCGTCGTGCCCTCAAAACGCGCACAAGTGCAATACTAGCCTATTCCGCATTATCGATGTCCTGTCTCGATAATACTCCGGCTAGGGATATTTAATGATTAATCCTTCGTGGACTGATACTGTCTCATATCATTCTCAATCCAGGAACTAATCATAGGGACCTCTCTTCATTTATATATCTATGGTGATCTAATCACAAATGATGAGAGTGCAATTTCCTTGTTACATAGTTAATTTGTACAACAACACCGTGATCTGTACAAATAGTGACGCTATTGGTCATATTATCCAACAATCTCCCACTTGGCACATATCCAGTCACTCGAGTGTCTAACACCCGAACTATGTACGGTTCGCTCAAATTGCTGAGGAAAGGTTTTCGTCAGCGGATTTGTTTAATTATCGTCTGACGTGATTTACACGATCATCACATCGCCACGATGTATGATCCGAACGAATCAGATGATATAGAAGTATATATCTGGATCGTCGATGAGACCTTTAATTCCTTAGCCTGTGCTGACGCCTAGCTCAGCTGCTAAAAGAACTATATCTAATCTTATTAGATTTATTTTCGATCCAAATGGCTTCTATTGCTGCCTCAGCTGCAGCAATAATCCGTATTTGTTGTTTATTCGGCAACAGTTATCTTGCTCGGAAGATTTCCATATCACTGTCCCGTTATTCAAACTTTATAGTACCGCAGTATTTACCGGTTTGGAAACTTGCAGCAGTGATCCTAGTCACTTCAAGTTCTCCTACTCCATAATTTAAGACAGCATCTTTAGTTCTCTCAGATACTAACAGACGTTCTTAATCTTCAATCCAGTGACTATCACTTGGATTGACCCGATTGTGACTCCATATGCTCGAAGCGTATGAGACACCAATACAAGTACATTTTAAATGTACAATTTCCAGAGAGTGTTAACAACTCCAAATCTATCCCTGTAGATCTTTATTCCTTGAATAAAGGTTGTTACTCCCCAGAATTCTACGGAGAATTTCTATGAAAGAATATCTATGAAAGCCAAGCTTTCATCAATTGCTTTATGGGAATTTCATTGTCAGTGCCCTCCCACTAACCTCCTTATATACACAAGAATTATTTCGTTTTGAGTCAAATCATAAACCATTATGATTATTTCAAAACGTCAGTTCCAAGAACCTATGCTTGCTTCAATCCAAACATGGATCGAATAACCTGCAAACCTTGTTTGTCGGTTATACAAAATCGTCAGGATGTTGTAAGCATCCTCCAAAAGGTTTCCTTTTCGGGAAAGCGATTTTGATCTGCAACTGACACATTTCATAAATGAAATATGTAGTTATCAATAAGCATCTTCAAAATGGATTTACCATGGCAACAGGTAAGAGGTTGAATCGTTATTAACACAATGTTGATAACGATACCTTTCCGTCAAAAGCCCAGCTTTGTACGTTGGTATGTTGCCTTCCATGTATGTCTTCCTTAGAGACGTTTAATGTACCAATAGGCACAATGCCTTGTGGTACAACAACTAGTATCCAAAATAGTTGTTATACATGGAATCCATTTCGGACTCATGGCACTTTGCCATAATAGGGAGTCGATACCTCGTATCACTTCCTCAAAACGTAGTCGGAGGATATACCTTCATAAGATTGACATCTTTATGAGGTTAGATCAGAAACCCATAACCTAGTTTGTTTTCTGACTCTATCCGATCTACTCAGTTCTTGTGTATACGAAGATTAATGGTAAAGATTCATCATTGATGAACTATTTGTGTTCCATTACGGACCTTGTGCCTTGAACAGTATTACTCCGATTTTCATCGAGTATCACTATCCTCCCACTGACCACTGCATATCGGTATTCCTCTCAGGAAAAACCGCATGGTGAGCAACAATCACATTGTTCTTATGTGAGATTTATAAGTACTATACTTATGGTTTCCCTTAGGATAACCTATATTGACACTTATCCAATTTGGGTCCTTAGTTTGGTATCATCCAAACGTTATGCCTGGCATACCCAAATTATCAGGAATGAGAAACCTTGTTTCTTCCCTGTTCATATCCTATATGACATCTGTCAAACAGATTTATATGGAACCTTATTCTAAATAAGTTATTGCACTGTTAAAACTTATCAGTTTAAGGAAATGGTAGCTCAGAGCGACTCTTGATTAATCTTATCATGTCTAACATGATTCGGTTAATCCGTTCGGACACACCGTCACTTTGACGTGTTACGGGAGGAGTCCTCAATTGAAAGAATACTATACTCTTTCAAGTACATATGAAACTTACTGCTTAAGTATTTTCCAATACGGTCTTACCGTGGCAGCATAATACTATAGCCGATCTGTTTGTCTATTTCGTGTCGAAACTCTAAAAGTTTCCGATTTGTGTTCTTCAAAAGAAACACATAACCATAACGTGATGCCACATCCGTTTTAGGGTCACGAAATATTAATGTTCACATCTAGCCTAGCTAGATATGGGTGTTAGACAGTTATGACCCATAGCGTCACTATTTTGTAAATGATATTGTATTATTGTACAAAATTAACTATGTAGTAATGAAATTGCCTTTTACCGTTTTGTAATTTATTTACTTTGATATAAATGGTAAGAGTCCCTATGATTAGTTCCGGATTGTGATGATATGAGACGGTATCAATCCATAAAGGTTTAATCATTAAATATCCCTAGTCGTAGTAATATCGAGATTGGACATCGATAATGCGGAATAGACTAGTACTGCACTTGTGCATGTTGTGAGGGCACAGCGGCATAGTTCTCATATATTTAAGTATAAGATACTTATGCAAGTGCGGTAGGAGGTTGTGTTTTACCGATGGTACGGAAAACAGCTTCGTTCTGGATAGACCCCGCGGAATCCCATTGGTATTATATCTGCGTGTCTATGGGAGTCCGCTTCAAGGTAGGTGCATATGATCTTAACCTGAGACTTGCATCGCTAGTACTTACGACAATCGGTAAACTTTAGTTTGGGTGGTCCAGGGCTTTAACGGGTTCTGTGACCTCTTCTGGATTTATCGAGAATCGTAGTGTATTGGGTGTGATGTCAAGATGGAAGTATCACTTCAGACATAAGGAGATGATGATCGCGAGGGATACAGAACTAGTACTCTATAATGGTTGCAACCATCGGGATAATATGACTAGGTCAGGATTATCTGATTCAAAGAGACTGGTTCCTTGATGTCTGATATGTGTATCGTAAGGGCAGACACATCTCCAGCCCCAGGCCTTACATGTGATCATCCGATACTGGTTCGATATACACTATACTACGGTATACTACGCCTGTTATAGATCTTATATTCCAATAAGAATATTTCTGGAGAATTGGGTAGGCATGGCGTTTTGCTAGAGGCTAACCTTGTCTTGTAAATCGGTAAAAACATAGTACTTGGTACGTACGTATTCAGATAATCTAACGGCCGTATTTACTGCCAACATATCCAGAGATCTCTTGGGTCGCTTCCCGAAGATTCACCAATGACGTATGATTCAAACTCGATTAATCTTGGATTAATTACGGAGAGACTTATCTTGGATAAAGTACCAAACATAGAGAGAGAACGATTAATTTGGAATTAATCGTAAAATTATTATATTCGATATAATAATCGAAATTCGATTTCGACGCGAAATTAAAATTAGATTTTAATTCGGGCAAACGAGTTAATTTAGAATTAATTCGTTAGCGACGTAAATAATAATTTCGCTAGGCGCAATTATTTATTTAAATTCGATTTAATTAACGTCGCGACGTAAGTTCGGTATTTCGGAAATATCGAACCCGAACGCGTGAGTGCACGTGGGCCCACTTTCATTTGGAAACGCGTGGGCCCACATGACACATGTCATATTATGCATTATTTAACTCTAATGTATTGCATGGAGATAGTGTACAATGCACTCAATGGTTTTGCATGGAAATTGAGTGTTTGACACTCTAAGCCATTTGCATGATTTTGTGTCATAAGTTTATTATTAATTTAATAGATATTATGGCATAAATATAAATTGATTTTTTGTAACAAAAATCATTCAATTTTTTCTCTCTCACATTGCCGAAACTTGCAAGCAGTTTTTGGCTCTCATTTCTTCAATCTTTGTGGCAAGATTTGAGAAGTTGTGCATTCAAAATCACAACAAAGGCTAGCACCTTCAAGGGATCATACATAGGTGATATGGGAAGCTAATCCTTGAGCTTGGAAGGATCAAACTCGACTTGGAGTCCCTCTTTTCTTCTTGGCCGAGAGCTTCACTGCACAAGGGAGGTTTTTCGCATCATCTAAGCATCCATTTTCAAGTATTGTGAGTATGATTCCGCCATACTTCAATTTATTCATTCATGTATTTATATATTTTGCTTGTTCTTGTTGATCTTGGGGCTTGGTTATTATTCCAACAATGGTATCATTGAAGTTAAAGAGCATGCAATATATTAGGATGTTATTTGGGGAAAATTGTATGAAGCATGATTTGATGAGTTTGCTTGATTAATATGCTTAGATGTATGTTATTTAGATTATACATCATCAATTTCATGGAAAATAAATTGGATTAATTTTTCCAACCCAAATGAGCTTGGCCGAATACATGCAAGCATATGGACTAGATGATTTTTAATTTTAAGACATTAGATGACTTGAAACAATATGGAATGATGATTTGTAACTCGATTGGATTGAAAACGAAATCGGAACCATTTTAATCACCTTGGCCGAATGCTTGATGGAGGATTAGAGACTTGATTTTTTGATTAAATAATGTTGGACATATATTTAAGATAAAAAAATATGATTAATGGATTAATTTGATATTTTGGGAATATTGATTTAAAGGATTAATCATGATATACACTTTAATTAATTAAGTTATAAAATTTGGAATTTTAAATTTGGTTAGTTGGGCTTAATTTTAATTGGGCCTAAAACTATTATATTTGGACATAATGGGCTTGGTTTGGGCCAAGTAGATTTGGACCTTTGGATTGGATCCAAAATGGGCCTAAATCACACCATTAAGCCAAATGTAATAAATGGTTTTTATGTTTAATTGGGCCTTATGGGCTTGATATTGATTTTATGGCATATGAGGTGATTCCTTATTGGGCTTGGTAATTGGGTTTGACCCATACATTGACCAAAACCCAGCCTAAAGAATCAATTGAAAGTCCATCGGACTTTAATTAAACGGACATTAGATGTTAGTTGGGCTTTTGAGACCCGATTGTATTAGATTTGGAATCTAAGTTATAAAGCACAATAAAAGTGTAATATTTAATTTAGAATTAAATAATAGGATTAGTATTGAATACGACTTAAATTGGATTTAACGAGTAGTTCGATATAATTTGTGAATTCCATACTATAACGTATTTATTCTCAAATTGAGTTGGACTCGCGCAAATGCAAACAATTGTTTGAACATTGTATTGTCACCTAATTAAAGACTAATTAATTGGATTTGATTGTTGTATAACATGCTTGAATGAATGAATGTGGATGTGATGTATGAATAGTGTATATCAGATGGATATTAGACGGGAAGGTAATTTTAGAATTATTGTAAATTTAGAATTTATAATTGGACCTGCGTGTCCAGCCTTCTCTTATTGTCTCTTTTGTCTTCTTCTCACCCCTAATTCCCCTCAATGTAAATGAGGTTTCTCTTATTGTATTATGTAATTGGGTCAGAGTAGAATAGTGCTAGCGGGGAGAGGAAAGGGAGTGACTTGTTCTAGGAACAAGTTGTTGTTCATCTCCATCCGTCTATCGCTATTACTTTACTTTACGCGCTTTATGATGTTTTAGAAGCATGCTTAGGGTGTATGATGATGAGACTAACAAAGATAAATTAATTGGTTGCCCATTACGGCGAAACTCCCTCCCCTATTAAGCAATTTTCCTTCCGTTGAATGATCTTTCTAAAAGATCCGAATTGGCATTGGTTTGTTGGCCAAGTCAAGACCTTTGTCAATTGAGGATGTGTTTGAATCATGAGAGTTTTTCCACATCGGTGTCCTGTCCAAGTTGTGATTTGTTGGCCAAAGTCAAGATCACTTCTTGTCCATCGACATTGATTACGAAACTTTCCTCGTCAATGGGTCCCGCTTAACTGGAATCATTAGGTTTGTTGTGCCAAAGCCAAGGCTTATTGATTCAGAGGAAATGGTTAGGAAAATGTATTGGATGCATTGACATATGTATATGTTTTCGGACTTAGATGTCCACCTACCGGATCTAGAATTGATGGGATCCAATTGATCTTCGAGATCTACCTAGTTTAATATCATACAATTTGTTGGCCAAAGTCAAGGTTGTGTGTTATTTACGGGATCCTAGCCCACTAGGAAATTGGATTTCCCGAGTACTCAACAGAGGGTTAGAGACTTGCAGAAAATAGTGGGAGGCTAGTATTGAATTTGCAATTTCGTTCAATACTTAGCTTTACGCGCTTACACAACTTATTTCGTCAATATTTACACATTAGTTGGACTAATACAATGTTATTTTTTTTATGTAACAGTTTGACTGTACCCACATATCGTTAACTAGATAATTAGATTATCGTAGTTAAGAGGGCAAACAAAGGAAATGTCCGTGACATAATCATGGGTGAGAATGTTCAAGGGCACCAACTTCGCCGACTGGGAATGAACCTAAGGATAGTCCTTGGGGCGGAGAGGATACTATATACGATACAAAAACCTCTCGGCCTAAGCCCACTGAGCCACTTGAGCTGGAGTTAAGGAAACTCACAGTGATGATTGTGACACGGCTCAGTCGATCATGCTTGCTTCAATGACTCAACACTTTTGCCGCCAGAATAGGGACTTGGATCCTTATAATATGAGGGCAAAATTGAAGATCTCACCGCACTAATAAGCGGATGGCGAGGTACGAGTTAGTGAAGAAAATCTTTCGCTCCCGATGACTGATGGTAGTTCTGTTTGAGGTCCATGGGACTCAAATGATAGCTGAGATTGATGAATTGGCTAATATGGGTATAGTCGTGGAGGCTGAGCTGTCTATAGATGTACTTCTATAGTCACTACCCGATACTTGAAACAGATTTGTCATCAACTACAATTGATGAATTCGGATGATACTCTTGGAGAGTTATATTATCGATTCTCAAGGAGTCAGAGAAAGAGCTTCTGAAAGGCAACAAGCGCGAGGCGTACTTTGCATCAACATCTCAAACGCCGAAAGCTGGCTCAAGGCAACTGGGGTGTTTAAGAAGAAAAAGCATAGAAACAAAGGCAAGGCAAGTCAACAAAGGCTTCTGGGAAGCCAAGGACAAGTCTCAAGATTTTTTGTCTGAAATGCGGCAAGAAAGGTCACTGGAAGCGTGCTGCCGCATGAACAAGGACACAAGAAGGACATACAGCGGGCAAGGCACCGGCCTCAGGTATGTTTGTTATTGAGATAAATATGACTACTTCTAGTCTTAATA
>SKCR01004507.1:0-26713 GCA_019454045.1 Zanthoxylum bungeanum | reverse complement strand
AAATTTAGATTTTAATTCGGGCGAACGAGTTAATTTAGAATTTATTGGTTAGCAACGTGAATAGTGATTTCGCTAGGCATAATCATTTAATTGCATCTCAACGGAAAATTCGTTAATTTGGAATTAGCGAACCCGAGCCCGAGATTGTTTGCGAGCACATTCGCATTTCAAATTCGAGTGCGGCACGTAAGTCAAATCAAGCGTCAAATCGCTAGTCACATCTAGCGTCACATCATTCGTCAATCAAGTGATATATGTCTTTCACTTTGAGTGATTGACACCAGTCACTATTCATTAGTGATGTGAGTTTATGGAAAGATTTTTCAAAGCTTGATTGACATTTATTGTTATTTTAATTATTTGCATATGTTTTATTTTTTGAAATCAAAGGAAGTGTATTAGATACACTTAACACATTACAACACATTACCCATCTCTCTCACTCTTTGGTTCATAAATTTGGAGCCAAAATTCTTCTTCTTCTCTCTCGGCCAACAGGCCATTTTTCTTCTCAAAAACTCATTGGTTTGACCGTGAAAATGAAGGAAAAAGGGAAGCAAAGTCTGATGTTTTTGTGGCAAAAACATCAAGAGCTAGCACTCAAAGACACATGCGAAGGTGATAGGGAAACCACCCATGAGCATGGAACCAAAGCTTGGAGCTTGGAGGAAGACACAAAGCCGAAAATGGAGGACCTCCACACAGCTCACTGTCGAGCTTGACAGAGGGCAGAAAATGAAGTTTTTATGTCCACCGCGTCGCTCAACCGCTCGATGTAAGTATTCCGCAAATTCCTCGATGTATTCGCACATGTATTTTCATTTCTTGAAATGATCTTGGGAAGCTTAGACAATTCCAACAATGTTATCTATGAGCAAGGTTGAGCATGAAAATATATTATGTTTAAAATTGGGTAAATTGTATTTGAGCATGATTTAATGAAATTGGATGATTTAGTATGCTTAAATGTTGTTGAATTGAGGATTGATTGGATCAATTTGATGAAATATTGTTTGGAACAAATTTGCCCAATTTTTATGGCTTGGCCGAAAACTAGAGAAGCCCTAATGTCTTGGAATTTTGATTTTTTGATTCATTAGATGAATTGGAAATCAATTGGGAATGTTGATTTAATGTTTAATTGGATTTAATTGGATTGAATTTGAATTGGACATAAAATCCACTCCAAAGCCGAGACATATAAAGCATGTATTGGGTTTGATTTTTTGTTAAATTGTGTTGGACACTATTTGATGTTAATGAGCATGATTAAGTAGACAAATTTGTGTTTTGGAAATATTGATTGGGTAATTAATCATGTAATACACTTTAGGTAATTTAATTGAGAAATTTGGAATTTTTGGAATTAAATTATTTGGGCTTAAATTGGATTTGGGCTTGTAATGTTGTAAATGGTCTTATGGGCTTGGTTGTACCAAGTTGGGTTTATGATAAATTGGTTGGATCCAATTGGGCCCAAAACCACTTCCATAAAGCCCAAATGCGACTAATGGACCTTTAATTATTTAATTAGGCCTAAATTGATTTCTTGGCTTATGGGTTACTCCTTGATTGGACTTTGGTTATTGGGTTTGACCCGAGTTGACCAAAAGTCCACACCTAAAGAAATTAATTGAAAGCCCATTGGACTTTAATTAAATTGACGTTGGACGTTAATCGGGCTTTGAGACCCGTAGCGATTAAATTTGGAATTTAAGTCGTAAAGGTTCGTCAATAAAGTTTAGTATTTAATTTGGAATTAAATAATGAATTAGTATTAAATACATATTAAATTGGATTTAATGTTGTAATTTAATTTAATTCGAGAATTCGTACTTTGAGTACTTATTCGCAAAATAAAATTATTGTTTGAACATTGGATGGTCACTAATTATCAGATTGATTAATTTGATCAGATTGATTGATAACATGTTTGTGTGAATACATGGTTGCGATGCATGAATAATGTATATCGGATGGATATTAGATGGGTGGGGCAATTTTAGAAATTGTTGTAATAAATTTGAATTTATTAAATTGGACCTGCGAGTCCAGCCTTATCTCTTATGACTCTTTGTATTCTCTTCCCACCTATTCCCCTAAATGTAAATGAGGTTTCTTTAGAAGTGTAGTGTAAAGGGTAGAAGCAATACTTGTGCTAGCGGAGAGAGGAAAGTGAGAGATTTGATCTAGGATCACTGTGTAAAGTATCCATCCGCATATCATTATTAATTTATTTATACGCGCTTTATTATGTGTTTAGAATGCATGTTTAAGGGTGTATGATGATGAGACCTTAACAAAGATAATAAATTGGCTGCCAATTTGCACTCGAAAAACACTCGCAAAATATTAAGCGTTTTTCCTTCCATTGAGTGATTCTTACTCAAGATCCAAGGCTGGCATTGGCTTGTTGGCCAAAGTCAAGGCCTTTGTCCGTTGAGGATGTGTTTGAATCACGAAGGCTTTGTTCCATATTGGTGTCTTGTCCAAGTTGTGGTTTTTTGGCCAAAGTCAAGACCACTTCTTGTCCATCGACATTGATTACGAAGCTTTCCATGGTCAATGGGTCACGCTTAACTGGGATCACTAAGTTTGTTGTGCCAAAGCCAAGGCTTAGTTGATTCAGAGGAAAAAGATTAGGCAATATATTGGATATATTGGCATATATAAGATATATGTTTCGGACTTGGATGTCCCCCTACTGGATCTAGGAATTGGATGGGATCCAATTGATCTTAGAGATCTACCTAGTTAATTATCATACAATTTGTTGGCCAAAGTCAAGATTGTGTGATATTTAACGGGATCCTAGACCGCTAGGAAACACGGTTTCCAAGTACTCGAAAGAGGGTTAGAGGCTCACCGAAAAATAGTGGGAGGCAAGAATTTAATTTGTAATATTTGTTTAATTTCTTGCCATACACGCTCAAACAAATATCATTTCGTCAAACAAATAAAATGTTAGTTGGACTAATATTTAAAACGTTGTTTTAACAAACAGTTGGACTGTATGCAAACTATTTCATTTATAGTTGATTATATAATTGGATTATAGTAATCAATATATTTGATTTAATTAATTATAGTTGATTAAATAGTTGGACTATGGTAATCATTATAATAAATAGTACTGAAATCGTTGATTAAATAGTTGGACTATTAGAATCAAGATATAAATTGAAAGATTGACATTAAAACATAATCCTAAGGAAAATGTATTTAAATGCTTTAATTTTCAAATTGGGAATAAATTTCAGGATGGTCCTGGAAAAAATAAGTTACTTTATTTGATAAAATAACATATTATGCCTAAGCCCGGAGTTAAGCAAATAGTAGAGCATAATCTTTGGAAGATTTATGTGATGATGACTTTAGTGCTTAATCCATTAAACTTGCCGAGTAGACTCCTTAATTTCTTAATCAGAACTAAGGATTATGACCTTAAAGTATGATAATGAAATGGAAGGATCTTCATAGATATATTTTAGATCTTAGAAGTACTATATTGCAACCGCGAACTCTTGGAGAGTTCATGACTATTCTCAAGGAGAAAATTCAGAGTTTGCAATAAGGCAAATAGCACAAGGCGCACTTTATTCGATATTCCAGAAACCCAAGGCTTGGCCAAAGGCTTATAGTATGTGGAAAAGGGCAAAGGCAAAATCATTATAGTCTTCTGGAAGATAAATGACATATCCCAAAATGTCTGCTTAAATTGTGGCAACCGGGATCGCGGAAGCGTGACTGCCATTTGGACAAAGCAGACATGAAGGAACAAAGACAGGGCATGGCTCTGACTTCAAATTTTTGTCATAAATATGTTCACTACTAGTATTAAAAATTGGATTTTAAATACTTAGTGTGGTATATAAATATATTATTGATTTCGAATCTGTTATGAACAGGCTACTGACTTCAATAGAGATTTAATATGCGAATTAGAAACGGGACCGAAAAGTCACTGTTTTAACCGTAGATACCTAACTTTAGGAACTACCTTCGGTATAACTTAAATTGAGGAAACTTTAATAAATGTAACTAGTTTGACTAGAAACATGATCTCGTAATCAGTGTATAATCCGTTGCGGATGTAACTTTATATTCTAGAACACTAAAGTGTTTTATTATATAAGATGAATTTAGATAAACACATGGATTGAATAACATCATTTATATTTTGAATATAAATAATGTTGGACAATTATGACCCATAGCGTCACTATTTGTACAGATCATGGTGTTGTTGTACAAATTAACTATGTGACAAAGGAGATTGCTCTCTTATCATTTGTGATTAGATCACCTAGATGTATAAATGATAGGAGGTCCCTATGATTAGTTCCTGGATTGAGATGATATGAGACAGTATCAGTCCTCGAAGGATTAATCATTAAATATCCCTAGTCGTAGTATTATCGAGACTGGACATCGATAATGCGGAATAGACTAGTATTACACTTGTGCGTGTTATGTGAGATCATAACGGCATAGTTCTCATATATTTGGGTATAGGATACTCATGCAAGTGTAATAGGAGGTTGTGTTTTACCGATGGTACGGAAAACAGCTTCGCTCTGGATAGACCCCTCGGAATTCCATTGGTAGTATGACTATGTGTCTATGGAAGTCCGAAATCAGGGTAGGTGTATTTGGTCTTAACCTGAGACTTGCATCGCTAATACTTGCGACAATCAGTATGCTTTAGTTTTGGTCGTCCAGGGCTTTAACCGGTTCTGTGTACGCCTCTGCTGGGTACATTGAGAATCGTAGTGTATTGGGTGTGATGTCAAGACGGAAGTATCACTCCAGTCATAGTGGAGATGATGTCACGTAGGATACGGTACTAGTGCTCTTAAGTACTGCAGTCATCGGGATATATGACTAGGTCATGTATCATCCGATTATAGAGACTAGTTACCAGACATCCGACATGTGCTTCGTACGGGGCAGACACATTCCAGCCCCAGGCCTAGCACGTGACAATCCGATACTGGATCGCAATACGCAATACTACGTATACTACGCCTGACATAGATTATATATTCCAGTAAGAATATTTCTGGAGAATTGGGTAGGCACGGTGCTTTGCTAGAAGCCAACCATGTCTTGTAAATCGATAAGCACGTGGTACGAGGTACGCACGTATTCGGATAATCCGATGACCGTATTTACTGCCAACATATCCAGGGATCTCTTGGGTCGCTTCCCAAAGATTCACCGATGACAGTTGATTAAATTAGTATTAATCTGGGATTAATTAAGAGAGAGAATTAATCTGGGATTAATTAAGATGGAGAAAATTAATCTGGGATTAATTGAGGTATTATTTAATCTGGGATTAAATGTGTTCGGAAGAGAGAGAACGCGATTAATTTGGAATTAATCGGTAAATAAATTTAATAGTTAAATTTGATTTTTCTATTTAATTTATTCGTATGGGCTAAAATTAATATATCGGATATATTAATATGAATTGGATTTCGTTACGAAATTAAAGTCGGACTTTAATACGAACGAACGAATTAATTTAGAATTAATTCGTAAACGACATTCGTAATATATTTGCGAGGCATCGTCATTTAATTAAATTAGATTTAATTATTTAGCGACGAAAGTCCGTTTAATCGGATTAAACGAAATCAAGCCGCGGCAAATATTCGTAGAGACATTTGAATTTTGAATTCAAATGTGGGGCCCACTTCACATGTGGTAATTGGCATTTATGCCAAGCCACCCACCATCCAACTACCTTGGAATGGTTTTGGCAAAACCATTTACCCAACCACCTTGTTTAGGAAAAAAAGGGTAAATTGGCTTTTACCAAAACCCTTCTCTCTCTCTCATTGGTGTATGCATCACACTTGACACACTTGGAACAAATGAAAAACCCTAAAATCCTCTCAAATGGGCGTGAACCTCTTGTCCTCTTCTCTTTGATTTTGTGGCAAAATCAACAAAGCTAGCACTTGGAGAAATCAACTAAGGTGATAGGGAAACAACTTCAAAAGCTTGGAATCAAGAAAGGAAGGATCTTGGAGATCTTCAACTCAAAGCTTGGAATCAACAAGGAAGCATCTTGGATCTTGGATCTTCTTCTCAAAATTTTAAAAGCTCAAATCCATTCAATGTAAGTAATTCCGCAACTTATTTTGAATTTATGAACATGTTTTCATGCTTATTAGATCCTTGGCATGTTCTAGGAACACTAACAATGGTATCAGAGCCAATTTTAAGCATGAAAATTTTAGGGTTCATGAGACTAAAATTTGGGGCTTTTATGTTTTGTGCATGATTCTTTCAAATTGATGCTTTGAGCATGCTTAGATTATGTTAACTTAGAGTTGTGCATGATTAGATTTGAAAAAAATCAAATGAATCAAAAATTATAAATTTCTTAGTGTGGCCGAAACTGTGTACTGTAATGCACTGCAGTTTTTTGATTTTTGTAACATGAAATGATGTGTTTAAATGCATGTTTAAATGTTGATTGTTGGTTTGATTGGATTAGAATCAAAGTCAATAATGTTTATGTTAAATCAAAGAGCATGTTGAGCATGAAATGATGAATTTAGGATTCAATTTGTGTTGAGCATGAAATGATGTGTTTTGGCTTCAATTTGTGTTGAGCATGAATTATGGATTAAGCATGATTAATTAAGTTAATTGGTATTTTGGAAATATTGAGTTTAATTAATTAATCATGGCTAATACACTTTAATTAAAGTAATTGTGATATTTGGAATATTATAATTATGTTAATAAGCCTTTAATTATGAATTGGGCTTAATGGGCTTGGTTTGACTAAGTTTGGTTTTGGACTTTTGGATTGGATCCAATTGGGCCCAAAACCAATTCCATAAAGTCCAAATACATCACTTGGCCCTTTAAAGAATTAATTGGGCCTAATGGGCCTAAATTAATTTGTAGGCAATAGGTGATTCCTATTGGGCCTTGGCATTTTGGGTTTGACCCATTATGGCCAAAGCCCATGCCTTAAGAATTAATTAAAAGCCCATTGGACTTTAATTAAAATGACATTGGATGTTATTGGGCCTTTGAGACCCATTAAGATTGGATTTGGAATCCAAGTCTTTAAGGCTTATAAGTAAGTGTAAATATTTAATTTGGAATTAAATTTGGAATTAGTATTGAATACAAATAAATTGGATTTAAAGTTGTAGTTCAATATAATTCAAGAATACTTACTTTGAGTATTTATTCTTAAACGAGTTTGACTCGCAAAATCAAATCGTTGTTTGAACATTGGATGGTCATTAATTCAAAGATTAATTAATTGGATTAGATTGATTGAATAACATGATTTGTATGAATACATGAATGTGTTGTATGAATAATGTATATCAGATGGATATTAGAAGGGCAAGGGCAGTTTTGGAAATTGTTGTAATAAGTTTAGAATTTATTAAATTGGACCTATGTGTCCAGCCTTTTATCTCCTCTCTCATTGTATTTCTCTTCTCACCAATTCCCCTCAATGTAAATGAGGTTTCTATTGTATTATGTAATTGGGTAGAAGTTAGAATAGTTCTAGCCGGGGAGAGGAAAGGGAGTGATTTGTTCTAGGAACAATTTGTGACATATCCATCCGCATATCATTATTAATTTATTTATTTATACGCGCTTTATTATGTATTTAGAATGCATGTTTAAGGGTGTATGATGATGAGACCTTAACAAAGATAATAAATTGGTTGCCAATTTGCACGCGAAAAACCCTCAAACATATTAAGCGTTTTTCCTTCCGTTGAGTGATTCTTACTCAAGATCCAAAGTTGGCATTGGTTTGTTGGCAAAGTCAAGACCTTTGTCAATTGCGGATGTGTTTGAATCATGAGAGTTTTGTTCCATATCGGTGTCTTGTCCAAGTCGTGATTTGTTGGCCAAAGTCAAGATCACTTCTTGTCCATCGACATTGATTACGAAGCTTTCCATGTCAATGGGTTCCGCTTAACTGGGATCATTAAGTTTGTTGTGCCAAAGCCAAGGCTTAGTTGATTCAGAGGAAAAAGGTTAGGTAATTATTTTGATATATTGGCATATATAAGATATATGTTTCGGACTTGGATGTCCACCTACTGGATCTAGGAATTGGATGAGATCCAATTGATCTTAGAGATCTACCTAGTTAAGTATCATACAATTTGTTGGCCAAAGTCAAGATTGTGTGTTATTTAACGGGATCCTAGCCCACTAGGAAACTAGGTTTCCCGAGTACTCACAGAGGGTTAGAGGCTCGCCGAAAAATAGTGGGAGGCAAGAATTAAATTTGCAATATTCGTTTAGATACTTGCCATACGCGCTCATTCGTCAAATAAATTAAATGTTAGTTGGACTAATATTTAATAGTTGTTTTAATTAACAGTTAGACTGTATTCAAACTACTTCATTTATAGTTGATTATATAATTGGATTATAGTAATCAATATATTTGAATTTTACCCTTCATTTAGTTGATTATATAATTGGATTATAGTAATCAATATATTTGGATTTTACCAATCATTTATAATGATTATATAATTGGATTATAGTAATCAATATATATTTGATTTTAACCAATAAAATTGTAATAAGTTATATAGTTAGACTATAGTAATCATTACATTAGATTGTACCTGAAATCGTTGATTAAATAGTTGGACTATTAGAATCAATTAAATTGAAAGATTAGTGTTTAAAACATTATCCTAGAGAAAATGTGTTTAGACGACTTTAATTTTCAAATTGGGAATAAATTTCAGGATAGTCCTGAAACTAAGAAGTTACTTTATTTGATAAAATAACATCTTAGGCCTAAGCCCGGAGTTAAGCAAATAGTAGAGCATGATCTTTGGAAGATTCATGTGATGATAACTTTAATGTTAATCCATTATGCTTGCCATAATGACTCCTTAATTTCTTAATCAGAAGTAAGGATTAGATCCTTAAAGTATGATGAAGAAATTGAAGGATCTTCATAGATCTATTCTTAGATCTTAGAAGTATTAAATTGCAATTAATAACTCTTGGAGAGTTAATGGCTATTCTCAAGGAGACAAAGCCAAGTTTGCAATAAGGCAAGTAGCGCAAGGCGCACCTTACTTCGATATTCTAGAAACCCAAGGTTTGGCCAAAGACTTCTGGAATGTGAAAAGGGCGAAGGCAAAATCATTATAATCTTCTAGGAAGATAAAGGACATATCCCAAGATGTCTGCCTATATTGTGGCAAACGGGGTCATTGAAGCATGACTGCCGTATGGACAAAGCAGACATGAAGGAATTGAAGACGAGCAAGGCTCTGACTTCAAATATGTTTGTCATAAATATGTTCACTACTAGTATTAAAATTGGATTTTAAATACTTAGTGTGATACATAAATATGCATTGATGTGCAGAATCTGCTGTGAGCAGGATACTGACTTCAAATGAGATTAATCTGCGAATCAGAAACGGGACTACAGTCGCTGTTTCAACCGTAGATACCTAAGTTTAGGAACTACCATTTGGGTGTGTACTTAAATTAGGAAACTGTTATAATGTAACTAGTTTGACTAGAAACATTATCTCTATATCGAGTATAACTCGTTGCGAGTATACCTTTATATTCTAGAACACTAAAGTGTTTTATTTTATAAAGATGATATTGAGATAAACACATTAGATGTGAATAACAATATTTATATTTTGAATATAAATAAATCTCAAACATATAATATGACAAAAAATAGCTCAAACTGATTTGATCAGATGAGACTTATTTGTGGCAGTGTTGTCTGGGACACAATTAAACAAGACTCGTATATCCACACTTTTGAAGAGTGGATACTAGGACGGATTTGATTCCATTCAAATAAAGTCTACGAATCTAGTTTATTAGGTAAAGTACCTAAAATACCTTTTACTTGGTGAAAGTGCAAGAACCACCGATCTGTTAGCCCTATTCATAGTGAAGTAAGTGGGCCCATGTCTAGCTAGGCTAGAGGTGGATATGAATGTTTCGTGACCTTACGGATGTGGCATCGCGTTATGGTTATATGTTTCTTTTGAAACACAAATCGAAACTTTTAGAGTTTCGACACGAAATAGACGAACAGATCGGCTAAAGTATTAAAACATCACGGTTTGACCATGATGAAAATACTTAAGCAATAAGTTTCTCATATACTTGAAAGAGTATAGTATTCTTTCAATGAGGACTCCTCCCGGAACACGTCAGTTTGACGGTGTGTCCGAACGGAGAAACCGAATTTTGTTGGACATGATAAGGTTAATCATGAGTCGCTCTGAGCTACCATTTTCCTTCAAAGGGATAAGCATTAACAGTGCAATACTTATTTTGAATAAGGTTCCATAAAATCTGTTTGACAGATTTCATATTAGATATAAACAGGAAAGAAACTGGGCTTTCTCACTCCTGATGATTTGGGAATGCTAGGCATATACGTGGATGATACCAAACTAGAACCCAAATTGGATAAGTGCCTAATGTAATTGGTTATCCTAAGGAAACCAAAGTATAGTACTTATACAACTCACTAGAGAACAATGTAATTGTTGCTCACCATGCGGTTTTCCTAAGAGGAATACCGATATGCAGTGGTAAGTGGGAGGATAGTAAAACTCGATGAAAAATCGGAGTTATACTGTTCAAGGCACCAAGTCCTTAATGGAACACAAATAGTTCATCAAGGATGAAACTGTACCAGTAATCTTCGAATACATAAGAACCGCGTTGGTTGGAGAGAGTCAGAAAATAACCTGGGTTATGGGTTTCTGATCTCACCTCATAAAGATGTCAATCTTATGAGGAATACAAACTGACTACATATGAGGAAGTGATACAAGGTATCGACTCCCTATTATGGCAAAGTGCCATGAGTCCGAAATGGATTCCATGTATAACAACTATGTTTGGACACTAGTTGTTGTACCACAAGGCATTGTGCCTATTGGTACTATATAAGTCTTCAAGGAAGACATACATGGAAGGCAACATACCAACGTACTAAGCTAGGCTTGTAGCGAAAAGGTATCGTTATCAACATTGTGTTGATTACAACGAAATCTTTATCTGTTGCCATGTTAAATCCATTTGGATAATGCTTGCTGATGCTGCATGTTTCATTTATGAAATATGGCAGCTGAACGGGAAAATCGCTTTCCTAAAAGGGAAACCTTTTGGAGGATGTTTACAACATCCTGAGGGTTTTTTCGTATCAAAACTAGCAAACAAGGTTTGCAGGTTATTCGATCCATGTTTGGATTGAAGCAAGCATTAGGTTCTTGGAATTATCGTTTTGATGTAATCATAATGGTTATGATTTAATTCAAAACGAAAATGATTCTTGTGTATATAAGGAGGTTAGTGGGAGCGCACTGACATTGAATGTCCTAAATAATGATGATATGTCATTTCTTGGAAATGATATTCCCATATTACAATCGGTGAAAGCTTGGCTTTCATGAAAATTCTCCGTAGAATTCTTGGGAGAAACAACCTTTATTCTAGGAATAAAGATCTACTGGGATAGATTTAAAGTTGTTAACACTCTCTGAGAACTCGTACATTGAAAAATGTACGTGACCTGGTGTCTCATACGCTTTGAGCATATGGAGTCACAAACAGGTCAATCCAAGTGATAGTCACTGGATTGATATTAAAAACATCCGTTAGTATCTTAGAGAACTAAGGATGATGTCTTAAACTATGGAGATGAGAACTTGAAGTGACTGGGATCACTGCTGTAAGTTTCCTAACCGATAAAAACAACGGTACAATACAGTTTGAATAACGGAACAGTGAGCTGGAAATCTTCCAAGCAAGATACTGTTACCGAATAAACAACAAATGCGGGTTATTGCTGCGGCTGAGGCAGCAATAGAAGCCATTTGGGTCGATGATAAATCTAATTAGATTAGATATAGTTCTGTTAGCAGCTGAGCTAGGCGTCAGCACAGCTAAAGAATTAATGGTCTCATCAACGATCCAGATATATACTTCGACTATTCATCTGATTCGTTCGGATCATACATCGTGGCGATGTGATGATCGAATAAATTGCATCAGACGATAATCATACAAATCCGCTGACGAAAGCCTTTCCTCAGCAGTTTGAGCGAACCGTACATAGTTCGGGTGTATGACACTCGAGTGACTGGCTATAGGCCAAGTGGGAGATTGTTGGACAATTATGACCCATAGCGTCACTATTTGTACAGATCATGGTGTTGTTGTACAAATTAACTATGTGACAAAGGAATTGCTCTCTTATCATTTGTGATTAGATCACCTAGATGTATAAATGATAGGAGGTATGATTAGTTCCTGGATTGAGATGATATGAGACAGTATCAGTCCTCGAAGGATTAATCATTAAATATCCCTAGTCGTAGTATTATCGAGACTGGACATCGATAATGCGGAATAGACTAGTATTACACATGTGCGTGTTATGTGAGATCATAACGGCATAGTTCTCATATATTTGGGTATAGGATACTCATGCAAGTGTAATAGGAGGTTGTGTTTTACCGATGGTACGGAAAATAGCTTCGCTCTGGATAGACCCCTCGGAATTCCATTGGTAGTATGACTATGTGTCTATGGAAGTCCGAAATCAGGGTAGGTGTATTTGGTCTTAACTTGAGACTTGCATCGCTAATACTTGCGACAATCGGTATGCTTTAGTTTTGGTCGTCCAGGGCTTTAACCGGTTCTGTGTACGCCTCTGCTGGGTATATTGAGAATCGTAGTGTATTGGGTGTGATGTCAAGACGGAAGTATCACTCCAGTCATAGTGGAGATGATGTCACGTAGGATACGAACTAGTGCTCTTAAGTACTGCAGTCATCGGGATATTATGACTAGGTCATGTTATCCGATTATAGAGACTAGTTACCAGACATCCGACATGTGCTTCGTACGGGGCAGACACATTCCAGCCTCAGGCCTAGCACGTGACAATCCGATACTGGATCGCAATACGCAATACTACGTATACTACGCCTGACATAGATTATATATTCCAGTAAGAATATTTCTGGAGAATTGGGTAGGCACGGTGCTTTGCTAGAAGCCAACCATGTCTTGTAAATCGGTAAGCACGTGGTACGAGGTACGCACGTATTCGGATAATCCGATGACCGTATTTACTGCCAACATATCCAGGGATCTCTTGGGTCGCTTCCCAAAGATTCACCGATGACAGTTGATTTAAATTAGAATTAATCTGGGATTAATTAAGAGAGAGAATTAATCTGGGATTAATTAAGATGGAGAAAATTAATCTGGGATTAATTGAGGTATTATTTAATCTGGGATTAAATGTGTTCGGAAGAGAGAGAACGCGATTAATTTGGAATTAATTGGTAAAATAAATTTAATAGTTAAATTTGATTTTTCTATTTAATTTATTCGTATGGGCTAAAATTAATATATTGGATATATTAATATGAATTGGATTTCGATACGAAATTAAAGTCGGACTTTAATACGAACGAACAAATTAATTTAGAATTAATTCATAAACGACGTTCGTAATATATTTGCGAGGCATCGTCATTTAATTAAATTAGATTTAATTATTTAGCGACGAAAGTTCGTTTAATCGGATTAAACGAAACAAGCCGCGGCAAATATCGTAGAGACATTTGAATTTTGAATTCAAATGTGGGGCCCACTTCACATGTGGTAGTTGGGAGGGTAGTTGGCATTTATGCCAAGCCACCCACCATCCAACTACCTTGAATGGTTTTGGTGAAAACCATTTACCCAACCACCTTGTTTAGGGAAAAGGGTAAATTGGATTTACCAAAACCCTTCTCTCTCTCTCATTGGTGTATGCATCACACTTGAACACACTTGGAACGAATGAAAAACCCTAAAATCCTTTGAAATGGGCGTGAACCTCTAGTCCTCTTCTCTTTGATTTTGTGGCAAAATCAAGTTAGCTACCACTTGGAGAAATCAACTAAGGTGATAAGGAAACAACTTTAAAAGCTTGGAATCAACAAAGGAAGGATCTTGGAGATCTTCAACTCAAAGCTTGGAATCAACAAAGGAAGCATCTTGGATATTGGATCTTCTTCTCAAAATGTTTAAAAGCTCAAATCCATTCAATATAAGTAATTCCGTAACTTATTTTGAATTTATGAACATGTTTTCATGCTTATTAGATCCTTGGCATGTTCTAGGAACACTAACAAATAAATCTCAAAATTATAATATGACAAACAAATAGCTCAAACTGATTTGATCAGAAGAAACATATTGTGGCATTGTTGTCTGGACACAATTAAACAAGACTCGTATATCCAAACTTTCGAAGAGTATGTACTATGACTGATTTGATCATAATCAAATAAAGTCTACGAATCTAGTTTATTACGCAAAGTGCCTAAAACACTATTTACTTGGTAAAAGTGCAAATGCCACAGATCTGTTAGCCCTAGTTCATAGTGAAGCAGTGGGCACATGTCTAGCTAGGCTAGAGTGGATATGAATATTTTGTGACCGTTACGGATGTGGCATCGCGTTATGGTTATGTGTTTCTTTTGAAACACAAATCGGAAAATTTTAAAGTTTCGATACGAAATAGACAAACAGATCGGCTAAAGTATTAAACCGTCACGGTTAGACCATGATGAAAATAATTAAGCAATAAGTTTCTAATATACTTGAAAGAGTATAGTATTATTTCAAAGAGGATTCCTCCTGGAACATGTCATGAGTCGCTCTGAGCTACCATTTCCTTCAACGGATAAGCATAAACAGTGCAGAACTTATTTAGAATAAGGTTCCATAAAAGCTGTTTGACAGATTTCATATTAGATATGAACAGGAAAGAAACCAGGTTTCTCATTCCTGAATATTTGGGATGCTAGGCATATGTTTGGATGATACCAAACTAAAACCCAAATTGGATAAGTGCCAATTATAGGTTATCCTAGGGATACCAAAGTATGGTACTTATACATCTCACAAGAGAACAATTTAATTGTTGCTCGCCATGCGGTTTTCCTGAGTAATGATGATATATCATTTCTTGGAAATGATATTCTTATAATATAATTGGTGAAAGCTTGGCTTTCATGATAACGACTATAAGTCGAAACAACTGTACTATACAATAGTATAACGGAACAGTGAGCTGGAAATCTTCCAAGCAAGATACTGTTACCGAATAAACAATAAATGCGGGTTATTGCTGCAGCTGAGGCAGCAATAGAAGCCATTTGGGTCGATAATAAATCTAATTAGATTAGATATAGTTCTTTTAGCAGCTGAGCTAGGCTACAGCACAACCTAAAGAAATAATGGTCTCATCAACGATCCAGATATATACTTCGATATTCATCTGATTCGTCTGGATCATACATCGTGGAGATGTGATGATCGAATAAATCGCATCAGATGATAATCATGTAAATCCGCTGACGAAAGAATTTTCTCAGCAGTTTGAGCCAACCGTACATTGTTCGGGTGTAAGACACTCGAGTGACTGGCTATAGGCCAAGTGGGAGATTGTTGGACAATTTTGACCCATAGCGTCACTAGTTGTACATATCATGGTGTTGTTGTACAAATTAACTATGTGACAAAAGAGATTGCTCTCTTATCATTTCTGATTAGATCACCAAGATATATAAATGATAGGAGGTCCATATGATTAGTTCCTAGATTGAGAATGATATGAGACAGTATCAGTCCACGAATGATTAATCATTAAATAACCATAGTCAGAGTATTATCGAGATTGGACATCAATAATGCGTAAAAGACTAGTATTACACTTTTGCGCATTGTGAGGGCATAACAGCATAGTTCTCATATATTTGGGTATAGGATACTCATGCAAGTGTAATAGGAGGTTTTGTTTTACCGATGGTATGGGAAACAGCTTCGCTCTGGATAGACCCCCTCAGAATTCCATTGGTAGTATGACTATGTGTCTATGGAAGTCCGAAATCAGTGTAGGTGTATTTGGTCTTAACCTGAGACTTGCACCGCTAATACTTACGACAATCAATATACTTTGGTTTTGGTCATCCAGGGCTTTACCGGTTTATGTGTATGCCTCTTCTGGGAATATCGAGAATCGTAGTATGTTGGGTGTGATGTCAAGACGGAAGTATCACTCCAGTCATAGTGGAGATGATGTCACGTAGGATACGGGACTGGTTCTCTTATATGCTGCAGCTATCGAAATATTATGACTAGCTCATGTATATCTGATTATAGAGACTAGTTACCAAACATCTGACATGTGCTTCGTACGGGGCAGACACAATTCCAGCCCCAGGCCTAGGACGTGACATCCGATACTGGATCGACATACACAATACTACGTATACTACGCCTGATATAGAACGCTTATTCCTGTAAGCATGTTTCTGGAGAATTGGGTAGGCATGGCGCTTTGCTAGAAGCCAACCTTGTCTTGTAAATCGGTACAAACGTAGTACTGGGTACTTACGTGTTCGGATAGTCTGACGACCGAATTTACTGCCATTATATCAGGGGATCTCATGGGTCGCTTCCCGAAGATTCACCGATGACGTATGACTCGCACTTTTAATTAATCTGGGATTAATTAGATGAGAGAGAAAATTAATCTGGGATTAATTACAGAGATATTTTATCTGGGATAAAATATCAATTAAATAGAGATAACGATTAATTTGGAATTAATCGATAAAATAATATATTCGATATATTATACGAAATTGGATTTCGACGCGGAATTAAAATTAGATTTTAATTCGGGCGAAGGAGTTAATTTAGAATTAATTCGTTAGCGATGTGAATAGTGATTTCGCTAGGCATAATCATTTAATTGCGTCGCAACGAAAAATTTGTTAATTTGGAATTAGTGAACCCGAGCCCGAGATTCTTTGCGAGCGCATTCGCATTTCGAATTTGAGTGCGGCACACAAGTCAAATCAAGCGTCAAATCGCTAGTCGCATCTAGCGTCACCTCATTCGTCATTCAAGTGATAGATTTCTTTCACTTTGAGTGATTGACACCAGTCACTATTCATGAGTGATGTGAGTTGATGGAAAGCTTTTTGAAAGCTTGAATGACATTTATTGTTATTTTAATTATTTGTATATGTTTTATTTTGATTTTTGAAATCAAAGGAAGTGTATTAGATACACTTAACACATTACAACACATTATCCATCTCTCTCTCTCCTTGGTTCATAAATTTGGTGCCAAAATTCTTCTTCTTCTCTTTCGGCCAACATGCCATTTTTCTTCTCAAAAACTCACTGGTTTGACCGTGAAAATGGAGGAAAAAGAGAAGCAAAGTGTGATGTTTTGTGGCAAAAACATCAAGATCTAGCACTCAAAGAGACATGGGAAGGTGATAGGGAAACCACCCATGAGCATGAAACCAAAGCATGGAGCTTGGAGGAAGATACAAAGCCGAAAATGGAGGACCTCCACACAGCTCACTGCCGAGCTTGACAGATGGCAGAAAATGAAATTTTGGTGTCCACCGCGTGTTGGACAATTATGACCCATAGCGTCACTATTTGTACAGATCATGGTGTTGTTGTACAAATTAACTATGTGACAAAGGAGATTGCACTCTTATCATTTGTGATTAGATCACCTAGATGTATAAATGATGAGAGGTCCCTATGATTTGTTCTTGGATTGAGAATGATATGAGACAGTATCAATCCATGAAGGATAAATCATTAAATATCCCTAGTCAGAGTATTATCGAGATTGGACATCGATGAATACGTAAAAGACTAGTATTACACTTGTGCGCATTGTGAGGGCGTAACGGCATAGTTCTCATATATTTGGGTATAGGATAGTCATGCAAGTGTAATAGGAGGTTGTGTTTTACCGATGGTACGGGAAAAAGCTTCGCTCTGGATAGACCCCCTCAGAATTCCATTGGTAGTATGACTAAGTGTCTATGGAAGTCCGAAATCAGGGTAGGTGTATTTGGTCTTAACCTGAGACTTGCACCGCTAATAATTGCGACAATCAATATACTTTGGTTGCGGTCGTCCAGGGCTTTAACAGGTTCTGTGTACGCCTATTCTGGGTATATTGAGAATCGTAGTGTGTTGGGTGTGATGTCAAGACGGAAGTTGTTGGACAATTATGACCCATCGCGTCACTATTTGTATAGATCACGGTGTTGTTGTACAAATTAACTATGTGACAAAGGAGATTGCACTCTTATCATTTGTGATTAGATCACCAAGAAATATAAATGATAGGAGGTCCCTGTGATTTGTTTCTGGACTGAGAATGATATGAGACAATATCACTCCACGAAGGATAAATCATTAAATATCCCTAGTCAGAGTATTATCGAGATTGGACATCGATAAATACATAAAAGACTAGTATTACACTTGTGCGCGTTGTGAGGGCACGATGGTATAGTTCTCAAATATTTGGGTATAGGATACTCACGCAAGTGTAATAGGAGGTTGTGTTTTACCGATGTTACGGGAAATAACTTCGCTCTGGATAGACCCCTGCGGAATCGCATTGGTAGTATGACTATGTGTCTATGGGAGTCTGCAATCAGGGTAGGTGTATTTGGTCTTAACCTGAGACTTGCACCGCTAATACTTGCGACAATCAATATACTTTGGTTGCGGTCGTCCAGGACTTTAACAGGTTCTGTGTACGCCAATGCTGGGTATATTGAGAATCATAGTGTATTGGGTGTGATGTTAAGACGGAAGTATCACTCCAGTCATATGGAGATGATGGTCACATAGAATACAGAACTCGTTCTCTTAAATGCTCGAGCTATCGGGATATTATGACTAGGTCATGTATATCCGATTATAGAGACTAGTTACCAGACATCGGATATGTGCTTCGTACGAGGCAGAGACAATTCCAGCCCCTGGCCTAGCACATAGACATCCGATACTGGATCGACATACCCAATACTACGGTATACTACGCTTGATATAGATCGCGTATTCCTATAAGGATATTTCTGGAGAATTGGGTAGGCATGGCGCTTTGCTAAAAGCCAACCTTGTCTAGTAAATACGGTCGTCGGACTATCCGAACACGTAAGTACCAAGTACTACGTTTATACCGATTTACAAGACAAGGTTGGCTTCTAGCAAAGAGCCATGCCTACCCAATTCTCTAGAAATATCCTTATATGAATAAGCGATCTATATCAAGCATAGTATACCGTAGTATTGTGTATGTCGATCCAGTATCGGATGTCCACGTGCTAGGCCTGGGGCTGGAATTGTGTCTGCCCCGTACGAAGCAAATATCGGATGTCTGGCAACTAGTCTCTATAATCGGATATACATGACCTAGTCATAATATCCCGATAGCTCAAGCATCTAAGAGAACGAGTTCCGTATCCTATGTGACCATCATCTCC
The DNA here is from genome assembly GCA_019454045.1 of Zanthoxylum bungeanum. Classification (NCBI taxonomy): domain Eukaryota; kingdom Viridiplantae; phylum Streptophyta; class Magnoliopsida; order Sapindales; family Rutaceae; genus Zanthoxylum; species Zanthoxylum bungeanum. Next base: position 7,313 of record SKCR01004507.1, on the reverse strand, counting down.
ATATGACTAGAGTGATACTTTCGTCTTAACATCACACCTAATACACTACGATTCTCAATATAACTAGCATTGGCCTATATAGAACCTGTTAAAGTCCTGGACGACCGCAACCAAAGTATATTGATTGTCGCAAGTATTAGCGGTGCAAGTCTTAGGTTAAGACCAAATACACCTACCCTGATTGTAGACTCCCATAGACACATAGTCATACTGCCAATGGGATTCCGCAGGGGTCTATCCAGAGCGAAGTTGTTTCCCGTACCATCGGTAAAACATAACCTCATATTACACTTGCGTGAGTATCCTATACCCAAATATATGAGAACTATACCGTCGTGCCCACACAACGCGTACAAGTGTAATACTAGTCTTTTACGTATTTATCGATGTCCAATCTCGATAATACTCTGACTAGGGATATTTAATTATTATCCTTCGTGGACTGATATTGTCTCATATCATTCTCACTCTAGGAACAAATCACAGGGACCTCCTATCATTTATATATCTTAGTGATCTAATCACAAATGATAAGAGTGCAATCTTCTTTGTCACATAGTTAATTTGTACAACAACACCGTGATCTGTACAAATAGTAATGCTATGGGTCATAATTGTCCAACAATCTCCCACTTGGCCTATAGCCAGTCACTCGAGTGTCTGACACCCGAACCATGTACGGTTGGCTCAAACTGCTGAGAAAAGGTTTTCGTCAGCGGATTTGTATGAATATCATCTGATGCGATTTATTCGATCATCACATCGCCACGATGTATGATCCGAACAAATCAGATGAATATCGAAGTATTTATCTGGATCGTTGATGAGACCATTAATTCTTTAGCATGTGCTGACGCCTAGCTCAGCTGCTAATAGAACTGTATCTAATCTAATTAGATTTGTTATCGACCCAAATGGCTTCTATTGCTGCCTTAGCTGCAGCAATAACCCGCATTTGTTGTTTATTTGGTAACAGTATCTTTCTTGGAAGATTTCTAGCTCACTGTTCCGTTATACTATTGTATAGTACCGTTGTTGCGACTTATAGTCGTTATCATGAAAGCCAAGCTTTCACCAATTATATTATAGGAATATCATTTCCAAGAAATGATATATCATCATTACTCAGGACATTCACTGTCAGTGCACTCTCACTAACCTCCTTATATACACAAGAATTTTTTTCGTTTTGAATTAAATCATACACTATTATGATTACATCAAAACGACAATTCCAAGAATCTAATGCTTACTTCAATCCAAACATGGATCGAATAACCTGCAAACCTAGTTTGCTTGTTATGGTTCGACAAAACCATCAGAATGTTGTAAACATCCTCCAAAAGGTTTCCGTTAAGGAAAGCAGTTTTGCCATTATGTTGACATATTTCACAAATGAAAAGTGAAACTTAAGCAAGCATTTTCCAAATGGATTTACCTAGGCAACAGTTAAAAAGTTTCGTCGTAATCAACACAATGTTGATAACTCTACCTTTTCCCTACAAGCCTAGCTTAGTACGATGGAATGTTGCCATCCATGTATGTCTTCCTTGAAGACTTATATAGTACCAATAGGCACAGTGCCTTGCGGTACATTAACTAGTATCCAAACATAGTTGGTATACATGGAATCAATTTCTGACTTTATGGCACTTTGCCATAATAGGGAGTCGATACCTTGTATCACTTCCTCAAACGTAGTCAGTTGATATTCCTCAATAAGATAGACATCTTTATGAGGTGAGATCAGAAACCCATACCCCAGGTTGTTTTTTGACTCTCTCCGACCTACGCGGTTCTTGTGTATTTGAAGATTATGGAATAGTTTCATCCTTGATGAATTATTTGTGTTCCATTAGGACTCGGTGCCAAGAATAGTATTACTCCGATTTTCATCGAGTTTTACTATCCTCCTACTTACCACTGCATATAGGTATTCCTCTTAGGAAAACCGCATGGTGAGCAACAATTACATTGTTCTCTAGTGAGTTGTATAAGTATTATACTTATGGTATCCCTAGGATAACCTACAATTGGCACTTATCCGATTTAGGTTCTAGTTTGGTATCATCCAAACATATGCCTAGCATTCCCAAATTATTAGGAATGTGAAACCCGGTTTCTTTCCCTTTCATATCTAATATGATATCTGTCAAACAGATTATTATGGAACCTTATTCTAAATAAGTTCTGCACTGTTTAGCGTATCCGTTGAAGGAAATGGTAGCTCAGAGCGACTCATGATTAACCTTATCATGTCCAATAAAATTCGGTCTCTCAATTCAGACACACCGTCAAACTGACGTGTTCCGGGAGGAGTCCTCATTGACAGAATACTATACTCTTTCAAGTATATGAAAAACTTATTGCTTGAGTATTTTCTATCATGGTCTAACTGTGATGGTTTAATACTATAGCCGATCTGTTTGTCTATTTCGTGTCGAAACTTTAAAAGTTTCTGATTTGTGTTTCAAAAGAACATGTAACCATGACGCGATGCCACATCCGTAAAGGTCACAAAATATTTATATCCACATCTAGCCTAGCTAGACATGGGCCCACTTGCTTCACTATGAACTAGGCCTAACAGATCGGTGGCACTGGCACTTTTACCAAGTAAATAGTGTTTTAGGCACTTTGCCCAATAAACTAGATTCATAGACTTTATTTTATTGGAATCAAATCAATCCTAGTACCCACTCTTCAAAAGTGTGGATATACGAGTCTTGTTTAATTGTGTCCCAGACAACAATGCCACATACAAGTTTCAACCTGATCAAATCAGTTTGAGCTATTTGTTTGTCATGTTATACGTGTGAGATTTATTTATATTCTAAATATAAATTATGTTGTTCACATCTAATGTGTTTATCTCAATATCATCTTTATATAATAAATCACTTTAGTGTTCTAGAATATAAAGGTATATCCGCAACGGATTATACACTGATATAGAGATAATGTTTCTAGTCAAACTAGTTACATTATAACAGTTTCCTAATTTACGTACATACCCAAATGGTAGTTCCTAAACTTAGGTATCTACGGTTAAAACAAAGACTTTCGTCCCGTTTTCAATTCGCAGATTAATCTCAATAGAAGTCAGTATCCTGCTCATAGCAGATTCTGTACATCAGTATATATTTTATGTATCACACTAAGTATCTAAAATCCAATTTTAATACTAGTTGTGAACATATTTATGACAAACATATTTGAAGTCAGAGCCTTGCTCGTCTTCAATTCCTTCTTGGGATATGTCATTTTATCTTTCTAGAAGATTATAATGATTTTGCCTTTGCCATTTTCACATTCCAGAAGCCTTTGGCCAAGCCTTGGCCTTTTGGAATATTGAAGTAAGATGCGCCTTGCACTACTTGCATTATTGCAAACTTTGACTTTGTCTCCTTGAGTATAGCCATTAACTCTCCAATAGTTTACTATTGCAATTAAAAGTACTTCTAAGATATAATCTTTGAAAATCCTTCAATTTCTTTATCAAATTATAAGGATCTAATCCTTAGTTCTTAATAAGAAATTAAGGAGTCTATGACATGTATAATCGATTAAGCATTAAAGTTATCATTACATGAATATTCCAAAGATCATGTTCCACTTATTTCTTAACTTCAGGCTTAGGCCTAATACGTTATTTTATCAAGTAAAGTAACTTATTAGTTTCCAGGACCATCCTGAAATTTATTCCCAATTTGAAAATTAAACCATTTAAATACATTTTCCCTAGGATTATGTTTTAAATGTCAATCTTTCAATTATATCTTGATTCTAATAGTCCAACTATTTAATCAACGATTTGTGGTACTATATATTATAAGGATTATTATAGTCCAACTATACAATCAAATATAATTTAAATTAATTAACCTCAATTATATTGATTACTATAGTCCAACTATAAAATCAACTATAATTGAAATTAATTAATTCAAATATATTGATTACTATAATCCAATTATATAATCAACTATAATACAGTCCAACTGTTTATTAAAACAACAATTTTAAATATTAGTCCAACTAACATTTATTTTAATTACGAAATAATTTGAATGAGCGCGTATGGCAAGTAATTAAACGAATATGGCAAATTCAATTCTTGCCTCCCACTATTTTTTGCGAGCCTCTAACCCTCTATTGAGTACTCTCTCGGGAAACCGTGTTTCCTAGTGGGCTAGGATCCCGATAAATATCCACAATCTTCACTTTGGCCAATAAATTGTATGATAATTAACTAGGTAGATCTCTAAGATCGATTGGATCCAATCCAATTCCTAGATCCGGTAGGGGGACATCCAAGTCCGAAACATATATCTTATATATGCCAATATATCCAATATATTACCTAACCTTTTTCCTTTTTCCTGAATCACTAAGCCTTGGCTTTGGCACAACAAACTTAGTGATCCCAGTTAAGCGCGACCCATTGACCATGGAAAGCTTCGTAATCATGTCGATGGACAAGAAGTGGTCTTGACTTTGGCCAACAAACCACAACTTGGACAAGACACTAATATGGAACAAAGCCTTCGTGATTCAAAACATCCTCGACGGACAAAGGCCTTGACTTTGGCCAACAAGCCAATACCAGTCTTGGATCTTGAGTAAGAATCACTCATGGAAGGAAAACGCTTAATATTTAGTGACGGTTTTTCGCGTGCAAATTGGCAACCATTTATTATCTTTGTTAAGGTCTCATTATCATACACCCTTAAACATGCATTCTAAACACATAATAAAGTGCATATGATAAAATAATAATGATATGCGGATGGATACTTTACATATTGATCCTAGATCAAATCTCTCTTTCTCTCTCTCCGCTAGCACAAATATTTCTTCTACCTGTTACACTACACTTCTAAAGAAACCTTATTAAATTGAGGGGAATAGGTGAGAAGAGAATACAAAGAATATGGAGGTGATAAGGCTGGACACGCAAGTCCAATTAATAAATCAAATTTATTACAACAATTTCTAAAATTGCCCCACCCATCTAATATCCATCCGATATACATTATTCATGCGTCGCAACCATATTCACACAAGCATTTTATCAATCAATTAATCCAATTAATTAATCTGATAATTAGTGATCATCCAATGTTCAAACAATGATTTGATTTTGCTCGAGTCAAACTCGTTTTGAGAATAAATACTCAAAGTACGAATTCTTGAATTAATTAAACTACAAAATTAAATCCAAATTCAATTTGTATTTAATACTAATTCACTATTTATTTCCAAATTAAATATTACACTTTATTAACGAACATTTACGACTTAATTCCAAATTCAATCGTTACGGGTCTCAAAGCCTGATTAACATCCATGTTTATTTAATTAAAGTCCAATGGGCTTTTAATTAATTTCTTTAAGGCGTGGACTTTTGGTCACTCGGGTCAAACCGATAACCAAAATCCAATCCGGGATTTCCCCATAAGCCCAGAAATCAATTTTGGCCCATTAGTTCCAATTAAATAATTAAGGTCCATTAAGTCATAATTGGACTTTATGGATGCGGTTTTGGGCCCAATTGGATCCAACTAAATTGGCCTAAACCTAACTTGGTACAACCAAGCCCAAAGCCCAATTACAACCTTAAGGCCCAAATCCAATTTAAACCCAATTAATTAACTTATAACAAAATTCCAAATTCCACAATTAATTAACCTAAGTGTAATACACAATTAATCACCCAATTAACATTTCTAAAACATCAATTAGCCTAATTAATCATGCACTTTAACATCAAATAGTGTCCAACACAATTTAATCAAAATCAAACCCATTTCATGCTTTATAACTTCTCGGCAATTAGGGGTTTTTCAATCCGATTCGGTTTCAATCCAATTGAATCCACAATCATCATTTCCCTAATCAATTCAACTCATCCAATGAATCAAAAACAAAAATCACCATGAATTTTAATCTCTCAGAATTCGGCCAAGCCTTTATTTTGGGAAAAATTATCCAATTCAAAATTCAATCAATTAAACCTCAAATCAACATTACCCAATTGTTTTAAGTCATCTAATGATCAAAAAAAATTTTACCAAGACATTTAGGGTTCTACATTTTCGGCCAAGCCTCATAATTGGGGAAAATTGTTCTAAACCAATTTTCTTGAAATTGATCATGCACAACTTCAATTAATCAACATCCAAGCATACTTAATCAAACAATTCAACCAAATCATGCTCAAATTGATTTTGCCCAATTTCAAACCCTAAAAATTTCATGCTTGATATTAGCTCTGATACCATTGTTGGTTTCTAATTAGGTCCCAAGAATGAAATCAAGCACAAAAAACGCATGTGAATACACAAAGGAGAATGGTGGAAACATACTCACAATGAACGGATCTTGCGACGCGAAGAACACAAGCCTTCAAGCTCCCTCAAAGGTCACGGCAGTAGCTTCTCCTTGCTGTGAACTGCTCGGTTTTGGCCTCTTTGGCTCCTCCAAGATTCGGCCAAGGAAGACTCCATTGAAGCTCCAAGCTCCAAGCTTCAAAAACGATTCCATGCACATGTGTTCACTGCCCTATCACCTTTGTATAATCCATTTGTGTGCTAGCACCTTGTCTTCTTCCTTGGGACCTAATTAGAAACCAACAGAAATGTCACTCCAGTCATATGGAGATGATGGTCACGTAAGATACGGTACTAGTACTCTTAAGTATTGCAGTCATCGGGATAAAATGACTAGGTCAGGTTTATCCGATTATAGAGACTAGTTACCAAACATCTGACATGTGCTTCGTACGAAGCAGACACAATTCCAGCCCCAGGCCTAGCACGTGATCATCCGATACTGGACAGAAATATGCAATACCACGTATACTACGCCATATATAGATCCTTTATTCCTGTAAGATATTTCTCTGGAGAATTGGGTAGGCATGGCGCTTTGCTAGAAGCCAACCTTGTCTTGTAAATCGGTATAAATGTAGTACGAGGTACTTACGTGTTCGGATAGTCCGACGACCGAATTTACTACTGCCAATATATCCGGGGATCTCATGGGTCGCTCCCGAAGATTCACCGATGACGTATGACTCGCACTCTAAATGAATCTGGGATTAATTAGAAGAGAGAGAAAATTAATCTGGGATTAATTGCGGAGATATTTTATCTGGGATAAAATATCATTAAAGAGAGATAACGATTAATTTGGAATTAATCAATAAATTAATATATTTGATATATTAAATGAAATTGGATTTTGACGCGGAATTAAAATTAGATTTCAATCGGGCGAAGGAGTTAATTTAGAATTAATTCGTTAGCGAT
>SKCR01004506.1:0-26420 GCA_019454045.1 Zanthoxylum bungeanum | reverse complement strand
TTAATTTGCTACAACAACACAATGATCTGTGCAAATAGTGACGCTATGGGTCATTTTGTCCAACAAATATAAGATCTATATCAAGCGTAGTATACCGTAGTATTGGCGTACATCGTCCAGTATCGGATGATCACATGCTAGGCCTGGGGCTGGAGATGTGTATGCCCCGTACGAAACATATATCGGACATCAAGCAACTAGTCTCTTTAAATCGGACAATCCTGACCTAGTCATATTGTCCCGACGGTTGCAACCTTTTATAGAGTACTAGTTCTGTGTCCTGCGTGATCATCACCTCCATATGTCTGAAGCGATACTTCCATCTTGACATCACATCCAGTACACTACGATTCTCGATAAACCCAGAAGAGGTGTACACAGAACCGGTTAAGGTCCCCAACCACCAAAACCAAAGTTTACCGATTGTCGCAAGTACTAGCGATGTAAGTCTCAGGTTAAGACCATATACACCTACCCTGATGCGGCCTCCCATAGACACCTAGACATACTACCAATGGGATTCCGCGGGGTCTATCCAGAGCGAAGCTGTTTTCCGTACCATCGGTAAAACACACAACCTCCTATCGCACTTGCATAAGTATCCATACTTAAATATATGAGAACTATGCCGTTGTGCCCTCACAACGTGCACAAGCGCAATACTAGTCTATTCTGCATTATCGATGTCCGATCTCGATAATACTCCGACTATGGATATTTAATGATTAACTTTTATTGATTGATACTGTCTCATATCATCTCAATCCAGTACTAATCATATGGACTTTCACCATTTATAAATCAAAGTAAATAATATTACAAAACGGCAAAAGGCAATTTCATTATCACATAGTTAATTTTTACAATAATACAATATCATTTACAAACAGTGACGCTATGGGACACAATGTCTAACAGCAAGTACTAGCGATTCAAGTCTCAGGTTAAGACCATATGCACCTACCCTGAAGCGGACTCCCATAGACACGCAGACATACTACCAATGGGATTCCGCGGGGTCTATCCAGAGCGAAGCTGTTTTCCGTACCATCGGTAAAACACAACCTCCTACCGCACTTGCATAAGTATCCAATACTCAAATATATGAGAACTATGCTGTTGTGCCCTCACAACACGCACAAGTGCAGTACTAGTCTATTCCGCATTATCGATGTCCAATCTCGATAATACTACGACTAGGGATCTTTAATGATTAAACCTTTATGGATTGATACTGTCTCATATCATCTCAATCCGGAATAATTAATCATAGGGACTTTTACCATTTATATATCAAAGTAAATAAATTACAAAACGGTAAAAGGCAATTTCATTACTACATAGTTAATTTTGTACAATAATACAATATCATTTACAAAATAGTGACGCTATGGGTCATTATTGTCTAACATACTATCCTCCCACTTACCACTGCATATCGGTATTCCTCTCAGGAAAACCGTATGGTGAGTAACAATCTAATTGTTCTCTTGTGAGATGTATAAGTACAATACTTATGGTATCCCTAGGATAACCTACATTTGGCACTTATCCTATTTGGGTTTAGTTTGGTATCATCCAAACATATGCCTAGCATACCCAAATTATCAGGAATGAGAAACCGGTTTCTTTCCCGTCATATCTAATATGATATCTGTTAAACAAATTATTATGGAACCTTATTCAAAATAAGTTCTTGCACTGTTTAAGCTTATCCGTTGAAGGAAATGGTAGCTCAGAGCGACTCGTGATTAACCTTATTTGTCTAACAAAATTCGGTTAATCCGTTCGGACATACCGTCAAACTGACGTATTTCGAGAGAGTCCTTATTTGAAAGAATACTATACTCTTTCATATATACTAGAAATTTATTGCTTAAGTTGTTCCATTACAGTCTTACCATGACGGTTTAATACTTTTTAGCCGATCTATTTGTTATTTCGTGTCGAAACTCTAAAAGTTTCCGATTTTGTTTCAAAGAAACACTAAACCATACGCGATGCCACATCCGTACAGGTCACGAAATAATTCAAATCCATATCTAGCCTAGCTAGACATGGGCCCACTTGCTTCACTATGAAGTAGGGCTAACAGATCGGTGGCATTTACACTTTTACCAAGTAAATAATGTTTTAGGCACTTTGCCAAATAAACTAGATTCGTAGAAATTATTTGAATGGAATCAAACAGTCCTGGTATCCGCTCTTCAAAAGTGCGGATATACGATTCTGTTTATCAGTGTCCCTGACAACTATGCCACAATTAAGTTTTCTAACTGATCAAATCAGTTTTGAGCTATTTATTTGTCATGTTATATATTTGAGATATTATTTATATTCAAAATATAAATCCTGTATTCACATCTAATGTGTTTATCTCAATATCATCTTTATCTAATGAAACACTTTAGTGTTCTAGAATATAAAGGTACACCCGCCAGCGGGTTATACGCGATATAGAGATAATATTTCTAGTCAAACTAGCTAATTATAACAGTTTCTAAATTTAAGTACTAACCCGAAGATAGTTCCTAAATTCAGATATCTACGGTTAAAAAAGCGACTTTCGTCCTGTTTCCAATTCGCAGATAAATCTCTATTGAAGTCAGTATCCTGTTCAAAACAGATTCTGAACATCAATATATTTTATGTACCACACTAATTATTTAAAAATCAATTTCAATACTAGTTGTGAACATAATTATGACAATCATATTTGAAGTCAGAGCCTTGCTCGTCTTCTATTCCTTCTTAGGATATGTCCTTTATCTTCCCAGAAGATTATAATGATTTTGCCTTTGCCTGTTTCAACACTCCAGAAGCCTTTGGACAAGCCTCGTGTTTCTGGAATATCGTATTTTATTTTATATCGAAATAAAATAACCTATTAATTTCCAGGACCATCCTGAAACTTTATTCCCTATTTGAAAATTAAACCATTTAAACACATTTTCCCCAGGATTATGTTTTAATGTCAATCTTTCAATTATATCTTGATTCTAATAGTCCAAATATTTAATCAACCATTTGTGGTACTATTTATTATAATGATTATAATAGTCCAACTATATAATCAAATATAATTTAAATTAATTAACCTCAATTACATTGATTACTATAGTCCAACTATAAAAATCAACTGTAAACTGAAATTAATTAATTCAAATATTTTGATTATATAATCCAATTATATATAATCAAATATAATACAGTCCAACTGTTTATTAAAACAACAATTTAAATATTAGTCCAACTAAATTTAATCTAACGACGAAATAATTTGAAGAGCGCGTTATGGCGAGTAATGAACGAGTATTGCAAATTCAATTCTTGCCTCCCACTATTTTTCGGCGAGCCTCTAACCCTCTGTCGAGTACGGGAAACCGTGTTTCCTAGTGGGCTAGATCCCGTTAAATATCACACAATCTTGACTTTGGCTAACAAATTGTATGATAATTAACTAGGTAGATCTCGAAGATCAATTGGATCCCATCCAATTCCTAGATCCAGTAGGCGGATATCCAAATCCTAAACATATATCTTATATATGCCAATACATCCAATGTATTACCTAACCTTTTTCCTCTGAATCAACTAAGCCTTGGCTTTGGCACAACAAACCTAGTGATCCCAGTCAAGTGTGACCCATTGATCATGGAAAGCTTCGTAATCAATGTCGATGGACAAGAAGTGGTCTTGAATTTGGCCAAAAAACCACAACTTGGACAAGACACCGATATGGAACAAAGCTCTCGTGATTCAAACACATCTTCGACGGACAAAGGGCTTGACTTGGGCCAACAAACCAATGCCAATCTCGGATCTTGAGTGAGAATCACTCAATGGAAGGAAAAAACATTGATATTGAGCGAGGGTTTTTCGCGTGCAAAGTGGCTACCAATTTATTATCTTTATTAAGGTCTCATCATCATACACCCTTAAACATGCATTCTAAAAACATAATAAAGCGCATATGAAATAAAATATTAATGATATGCGGAGGATACTTTACATTGATCCTAGATCAAATCTCTCATTTTCTCTCTCCAAAGCTAGCACATGTATTTACTTCTACCCTTTACACTACACTTCTAAAGGAAACCTCATTTACATTGAGGGGAATAGGTGAGAAGAGATACAAAGAGTATAGAGGTGATAAGGCTGGACACGCAGGTCCAATTAATAAATCAAATTTATTACAATTTCCAAAATTATCCCACCCGACTAATATCCATCCGATATAAATTATTCATGCATCGCAACCATGTATTCATACAAGCATGTTATCAATCAATCTAATCCAATTAATTAATCTGATAATTAGTGATCATCCAATGTTCAACAACGATTTGATTTTTGCTCGAGTCAAACTCGTTTTGCGAATAAGTACTCAAAGTACGAATTCTTGAATTAAATTAAACTACAATTAAATCCAATTTAATACTCATTTAATTATAATTCACTATTTAATTCCAAATTAAATATTACACTTTTATTAACGAACCTTTACGACTAAATTCCAAATTTAATCGCAACGGGTCTCAAAGCCCGATTAACGTCCAACGTTTATTTAATTAAAGTCCAATGGGCTTTTAATTAATTTCTTAAGGCGTGGACTTTTGGTCAACTCGGGTCAAAACGAAACCAAAGTCCAATCGGGAGTTACCCCATAAGCCTTTAAATTAATTTTGGCCCATTAGGCCCAATTAAATAATTAAGGTCCATTAAGTCATAATTGGACTTTATGGATGCGGTTTTAGGTGCCCAATGGATCCAACCAAATTTCCCTAAACTCAACTTTGTACAACAAAGCCCAAAAGTCAATCAACAACCTTAAAGGCCCAATTTCCAAAAATAAGCCCAATTAATTAACTTATAAAATTCTAAATTCCATAATAATTAACCTAAGTGTAATACACAATTAACCACCCAATTAATATTTCTAAAACATCAATTAGCATATTAATCATGCACTTAATGACAAATAGTGTCCAACACAATGTATTAAAATCAAACCCATTTTTACATGCTTTTGTTCTCGGTAATTAGGGGTTTTTTCCAATCCGATTCGGTTTCAATCCAATGAATCCACAATCATCATTTCCCAAATCAATTCAACTCGTCCAATGATTAAAATAAAAAACACAATGAATTTCAAATTCAATTGAATTCGGCCAAGTCACTTTAATTTGGGAAAAATGTTCCAAATCAAAATTCAATCAAATTGAACTTCAAAACAACATTACCCAATTGTTTTAAGTCATCCAATGATCAAACAAACAAAATCACCAAGAAATTTAGGGTTCTTTAATTTCGGCCAACATAAGCAATTTGGGGAAATTTGTTCCAAACACAATTTCAACAAATTGATCCAATCAATCTTAAATTAAACATACTTTAAGCATTCTATTCATCCAATTTCACAAAATATGCTCAAAATCAAGTTTACCCAAATTTGTCACTTTATGCCAACATAAAAAATTGGGGAAATTTGTTCCAAACATAATTTCTTCAAATTGATCCAATCAATCATTAATTCAACAACATTTAAGCATACTTAATCAATCAATTTAATCAAATCATGCTTAAATCGAGTTTACCCAATTTTAACCCTAACTTTTTGATGCTTGATCAAAGCTCAAAATACCATTGTTGAGTTTCTAATATAGGTCCCAAGATCATGAAATCAAGCACAAAATTCGCATGAATACACAAAGGAGTAAGGCGGAATACATAACTCACATTGAACGGTTTGAGATGCGGAAGAAACAAGCTGCGTTTTTACCTCCCTCCAAGCTCACGGCAACAGCTCTCCAAGGCAGTGGGCTGCTCGGTTTTGACGGTTTGGTTCCTCCATGATTCGGCCATTGATGAACACCATGGAAGCTCTAAGCTTCAAGCTTCAAATTGATTCCAAGCTCATAAATTCGTTTCCCTATCACCTATGTAAAACCAAGGTGTGTGCTAGCACTACTCTTCTTCCTTTGCTTCTCACAAATTCGTCAAACCAAACAGAAAATTGAGAAGAAGAAATCGGTTCCAAAACCGTGAAGGAGAGAAGAAGAAAAGAGAGGGAAAAGGGTTTCACGTGAAACCGTGTGAGAGAGAGAGAGAGAGATAATAAAAATAAAATAGTATTTTGGTTTATATATTTTCCAAAAATAAATAAACCATTTACCACTTTTCATTTCCAAAAACCAAAAAGTCAAGAAGCAAAACAATAAATGCCTTTCAACTACCACATCAATCACTCAAATCAAATGACAACTTGTCACATCACTCAAAGTGACATTTGATTTGACGCTTGATGTGACTTGCGATTTGACGCATGATTTGACTTGCGTGCCGCACTCGAATTCGAAATGCGAATGCGCTCGCAAATAATCCCGGGCTCGGGTTCGCTAATTCCAAATTAACGAATTTTCCGTCGCGTCGTAATTAAATGATTACGCCTAGCGAAATCACTATTCACGTCGCTAACGAATAATTCTAATTAATTCGTTCGCCCGAATTAAAATCTAATTTCAATTCCGCGTCGAAATCCAATTTCTAATAATATATCAAATATATTATTTTATCGATTAATTCCAAATAAATCGTTCTCTCACTTTAATTAATATTTTATCCCAGATAAAATATCTCCGTGATTAATCCCAGATTAATTTTCTCTCTCTTCTAATTAATCCCAGATTAATTAAGTGCGAGTATACGTCATCGATGAATCTTCGGGAAGCGACCCATGAGATCTCCGGATATGTTGGCAGTAAATACGGTCGTCGGACTATCCGAACACGTAAGTACCTCGTACTACGTTTATACCGATTTACAAGACAAGGTTGGCTTCTAGCAAAGCGCCATGCCTACCCAATTCTCCGAAATATTCTTACAGGAATATATAGATCTGTATCAAGCGTAGTATACCGTAGTATTGTGTATATCGGCCCAGTATCGGATAGTCACGTGCTAGGGCTGGGGCTGGATAAGTGTCTGCCCCGTCCGAAGCACATGTCGGATGTCTGGTAACTAGTCTCTATAATCGGATATACATGACCTTGTCATAATATCCCGATGGCCGGCCAGCACTTAAGAGCACTATACCGTATCCTGTGTGACATCATCTCCACTATGAATGAAGTGATACTTCCGTCTTAACATCACACCCAATACACTACGACTCTCTGATAAACCCAGAAGTGGTGTACTCAGAACCGGTTAAAGCCTTGTACCACAAGACCAAAGTCTATCGATTATCGTAAGTATTAGCGATGCAAGTCTCAGGTTAAGACTATACACACCTACCTGTTGGACAAAATGACCCATAGCGTCACTATTGCACAGATCATTGTGTTGTTGTAGCGAATTAACTATGTGACAAAGGAGATTGTACTCTCATCATTTGTGATTAGATCACCTTAGATGTATAAATGAAGAGAGGTCCATATGATTAGTTCCTGGATTGAGAATGATATGAGACAGTATCAGTCCACGAAGGATTAATCATTAAATATCCTAGTCGTAGTATTATCGAGACAGGACATCGATAATGCGGAATAGGCTAGTATTGCACTTGTGCGCGTTGTGAGGGCACAACGACATAGTTCTCATATATATAAGTATGGATACTTATGCAAGTGCGATAGGAGGTCGTGTTTCACCGATGGTACGGGAAACAGCTTCGCTCTGGATAGACACCTCGGAATCCCATTGGTATTATGACTATGTGTCTATGGGAGGTCGAAATCAAGGTAGGTGTGTATAGTCTTAACCTGAGACTTACATCGCTAATACTTACGATAATCGATAGACTTTGGTCTTGGTGGTACAGGGCTTTAACCGGTTCTGCGTACACCACTTCTGGGTTATCAGAGAGTCGTAGTGTATTGGGTGTGATGTCAAGACGGAAGATCACATCACTCCAGTCATAGTGGAGATGATGTCACGCAGGATACGGTATTAGTGCTCTTAAGTGCTGGCCGGCCATCGGGATATTATGACAAGGTCATGTATATCCGATTATAGAGACTAGTTACCAGACATCCGACATGTGCTTCGGACGGGGCAGACACTGATCCAGCCCCAGCCCTAGCACGTGACTATCCGATACTGGGCTGATATACGCAATACTACGGTATACTACGCTTGATACAGATCTATATATTCTTGTAAGAATATTTCTGGAGAATTGGGTAGGCATGGCGCTTTGCTAGAAGCCAACCTTGTCTTGTAAATCGGTATACGTAGTACGAGGTACTTACGTGTTCGGATAGTCCGACGACCCGATTTACTGCCAACATATCCGGAGATCTCATGGGTCGCTTCCCGAAGATTCACCGATGATGTATAACTCGCACTTTAATTAATCTGGGATTAATTAGAAGAGAGAGAAAATTAATCTGGGATTAATTGCAGAGATATTTTATCTGGGATAAAATATTAATTAAAGAGAGAGAACGATTAATTTGGAATTAATCGATAAAATAATATATTCGATATATTATAAGAAATTGGATTTCGACGCGGAATTAAAATTGGATTTTAATTCGGGCAAACGAATTAATTAAGAATTAATTCGTTAGCGACGTGAAAAGTGATTCGTTAGGCGTAATCATTTAATTACGACGCGACGGAAAATTCGTTAATTTGGAATTAGCGAACCCGAGCCCGAGAGTGATTGCGAGCGCATTCGCATTTCGAATTCGAGCGCGGCACGCAAGTCACAATCAAGAGTCAAATCGCTAGTCGCATCAATTATCAAATCACTTGTCACTTTGAGTGATGTGATGTGACTTTACATGTGTCACTTTATTAAAGTAACTGATTGATAGTAAAAAGTGATACGTGATGGAAAAGCATTTTTGCTTTTTGCTTTTGACCTTTGACTTTGCTTTTTGAAAGAAAAAGGTGGTAAATGCTTTATTAAATTTTGGAAAATATAAAAAGCATTTAAACTTTCTCTCTCTCTTGATTTTTATTCACATTTTTAGGGTTTTACGCCGAAACCCAATTTTCCCTCTTTCTCTTCTCTCCCTCTCACGGCTTGGAACCGAATTCTTGCTCCTTTTTCTGCAGTTTTGGCGAGAATAATGTAGAGGAAGAGTGCTAGCACACACATGGGTTATATTATGGTGATAGGGAAACGAATTTATGAGCTTGGATTTGTTATTGAAGCTTGAAGCTTGGAGATTCAATGGTGGTCTTCGATGGCCGATTTTTGGAGCATCAAAACAGCCCCCCACCGAGCAGTCCCTGCTGTTTTTGGAGGTCAAAACCGAGCTTCAACAAGGAGCAAAATGGGTCTTGTTCTTCCTAGCATCAAACCATTCAATGTGAGTATGAATTCCGCCTTATTCCTTTGATGTATTCATGCGAATTTTATGCTTGATTTCATGATCTTGGGACCTATATTAGAACTCAACAATGGTATCTTGAGCTATTATCAAGCATGAAAAAGTTAGGGTTAAAATTGGGTAAACTCGATTTAGGCATGATTTGGTTGAATTGTTTGATGAAGTATGCTTGAATGAGGTTGAATTGAAGTTTGTATGATCAATTTCATGAAATTGGATTGGATTCAATTTTCCCTAAATTTTGGGCATGACAAATTGGGTAAAATCAATTGAAGCATGATTTGATTAAATTGATTGATTAAGTATGCTTAAATGTTGATGAATTAATGATTGATTGGATCAATTTGAAGAAATTATGTTTGGAACAAATTTCCCCAATTTTTTATGTTGGCATAAAGTGACAAATTTGGGTAAACTTGATTTTGAGCATATTTTGTGAAATTGGATGAATGAGAATGCTTAAAGTATGTTTAATTTAAGATTGATTGGATCAATTTGAAGAAATTATGTTTGGAACAAATTTCCCCAATTTGTTATGTTGGCATAAAGTGAAAAATTTGGGTAAACTTGATTTTGAGCATGTTTGATGAAATTGGATGATTTAGAATGCTTAAAGTATGTTTAATTGAGGATTGATTGGATCAATTGTTGAAATTGTGTTTGGAACAAATTTCCCCAAATTGCTTATGTGGCCGAAATAAAGAACCCTAAATTTTGGTGATTTTGTTTGTTGATCATTGGATGACTTAAAACAATTGGGTAATGTTGTTTTGAAGTTCAATTTGATTGAATTTCGATTTGGAATATTTTCCCAAATTAAAGTGGCTTGACCGAATTCAATTGAATTTGAAATTCATTGTGTTTTTGATTTTAATTCATTGGATGAATTGAATTGATTTGGGAAATGATGATTGTGGATTCAATTGGATTGAAACCGAATCGGATTGGAAAAACCCCTAATTGCCGAGAATAAAGTAGCATGTAATGGGTTTGATTTTGTTAAAATTGTGTTGGACACTATTTGTCATTAAAGTGCATGATTAAGTATGCTAATTGATGTTTTAGAAATATTAATTGGGTGGTTAATTGTGTATTACACTTAGGTTAATTAATTATGGAATTTAGAATTTTATAAGTTAATAATTGGGCTTATTTTTGGAAATTGGGCCTTTAAGGTTGTGATTGGGCTTTTGGGCTTTGTTGTACAAAGTTAGGTTTAGGCCAATTTGGTTGGATCCAATTGGGCCTAAAACCGTATCCATAAGTCCAATTATGACTTAATGGACCTTATTATTTAATTGGGCCTAATGGGCCAAAATTAATTTAAAGGCTTATTGGGTAAATCCCGGATTGGATTTTGGTTATTGGTTTGACCCGAGTTGACCAAAAGTCCACGCCTTATAGAAATTAATTAAAAGCCCATTGGACTTTAATTAAATAAACATTAGATGTTAATCGGGCTTTGAGACCCGTTGCGATTAAATTTGGAATTTAAAGTCGTAAAGGTTCATTAATAAAAGTGTAATATTTAATTTGGAATTAAATAGTGAATTAGAATTAAATGCGTATTAAATTGGATTTAATTATGTAGTTTAATTTAATTCAAGAATTCGTACTTTGAGTACTTATTCGCAAAACGAGTTTGACTCGAGCAAAAATCAAAACGTTGTTTGAACATTGGATGATCACTAATTATCAGATTAATTAATTGGATTAGATTGATTGATAACATGCTTGTATGAATACATGGTTGTGATGCATGAATAATGTATATCGGATGGATATTAGTGGTGGGACAATTTTGGAAATTGTAATAAATTTGATTTATTAATTGGACCTGTGTGTCCATCATTATCACCTCTATACTCTTTGTATTCTCTTCTCACCTATTCCCCTCAATGTAAATGAGGTTTCTTTAGAAGTGTAGTGTAACGGGTAGAAGTAAATACATGTGCTAGTTTTGGAGAGAGAAAATGAGAGATTTGATATAGGATCAATGTAAAGTATCCATCCGCATATCATTATTATTTTATTTTATATGCGCTTTATTATGTGTTTAGAATGCATGTTTAAGGGTGTATGATGATGAGACCTTAATAAAGATAATAATAAATTGGTTGCCAATTGCACGCGAAAAAACCTCGCTTAATATCAAATGCTTTCCTTCCATTGAGTGATTCTTACTCAAGATCCGAGATTGGCATTAGGTTGTTGGCCAAAGTCAAGCCCTTTGTCCGTCGAAGATGTGTTTGAATCACGAAGGCTTTGTTCCATATCGGTGTCTTGTCCAAGTTGTGGTTTGTGGCCAAAGTCAATACCACTTCTGTCCATCGACATTGATTACGAAGCTTTCCATGGTCAATGGGTCGCGCTTGACTGGGATCACTAGGTTTGTTGTGCCAAAGCCAAGGCTTAGTTGATTCAGAGGAAAAAGGTTAGGTAATACATTGGATATATTGGCATATATAAGATATATGTTTAGGATTTGATATCCGCCTACTGGATCTAGGAATTGGATGAGATCCAATTGATCTTCGAGATCTACCTAGTTAATTATCATACAATTTGTTGGCCAAAGTCAAGATTGTGTGATATTTAACGGGATCCTAGCCCACTAGGAAACACGGTTCCCGAGTACTCGACAGAGGGTTAGAGGCTCGCCGAAAAATAGTGGGAGGCAAGAATTGAATTTGCAATATTCGTTCAATTACTCGCCATACGCGCTCATTCAAATTATTTCGTCGTTAGATTAAATGTTAGTTGGACTAATATTTAAATTGTTGTTTTAATAATCAGTTGGACTGTATTATATTTGATTATATATAATTGGATTATATTAATCAATATATTTGAATTAATTAATTTCAGTTTACAATTGATTTTATAATTGGATTATAGTAATCAATGTAATTGAGGTTAATTAATTTAGATTATATAGTTGGACTATTATAATCATTATAATAAATAGTACCACAAATCGTTGATTAAATAGTTGGACTATTAGAATCGATATAAAAATGAAAGATTAGTGTTTAAGACATAATCCTGGGTGAAAATGTATTTAAACGATTTTAATTTTCAAATTGGGAATAATTTCAGGATGGTCCTGGAAATAATACTAATAAGTTATTTTATTTGATAAAATAATATATATGCCTGAGCTCGGAGTTAAGCAAATAAGTAGAACATGATGTTTGGAATATTCATTTAATGATAACTTTAGTGCTTAATCCATTATACTTGTCAAGTAGACTCATTAATTTATGAATCAGAATTAAGGATTAGATCCTTAGACATGATAATGAAATTGAAGGACATATCCCAAGGAGGATTAGAAGACGTGCAAGGCTCTGACTTCAAATATGATCGTCATAATTATGTTCACAACTAATATTAAAATTGGATTTTAAATATTTAGTGTGGTACATAAATATATAGATTGATGTTCAGAATCTGTTTTGAACATGATACTGACTTCAATTAAGATTTATCTACGAAATGGAAACGGGACGAAAGTCGCTGTTTTAACCGTAGACCTGAATTTAGGAACTACCTTCGGGTTAGTACTTAAATTTAGAAACTGTTATAATGTAGCTAGTTTGACTAGAAACATTATCTCTATATCGCGTATAACCGCTGCGGGTGTACCTTTATATTCTAGAACACTAAAGTGTTTTATATAAAGATGATATTGAGATAAACACATTAGATGTGAATAACAGCATTTATATTTTGAATATAAATATAATCAAATATATAACATGACAAATAAATAGCTCAAACTGATTTGATCAGTTAAGAAACTTAATTGTGGCATAGTTGTCAGGGACACTACTAAACAAGAATCGTATATCCGCACTTTTGAAGAGCGGGTACTAGGACTGATTTGATTCTATTCAAATAAAGTCTACGAATCTAGTCTATTGGGCAAAGTGCCTAAAACACTATTTACTTGGTAAAAGTGTAAATGCCACCGATCTGTTAGCCCTACTTCATAGTGAAGTAAGTGGGCCCATGTCTAGCTAGGCTAGATATGGATATGAATATTTCGTGACCTGTAAGGATGTAGCATCGCGTATGGTTATGTGTTTCTTTTGAAGAACACAATCGGAAACTTTTACCGTTTCGACACGAAATAGACAAATAGATCGGCTAAAGTATTAAACCGTCATGGTAAGACTGTAATGGAAAATACTTAAGCAATAAGTTTCTAGTTTTTATGAAAGAGTATAGTATTCTTTCAAAATAGGACTCTTCCGGAATACGTCAGTTGACGGTGTGTCCGAACGGATTAACCGAATTTTGTTAGACATAATAAGGTTAATCACGAGTCGCTCTGAGCTACCATTTCCTTCAACGGATAAGCTTTAAACAGTGCAAGAACTTATTTTGAATAAGGTTCCATAATAATCTGTTTGACAGATATCATATTAGATATGAACGGGATAGAAACCGGGTTCTCATTCTTGATAATTTGGGTATGCTAGGCATATGTTTGGATGATACCAAACTAAAACCCAAATAGGATAAGTGCCAAATGTAGGTCATCCTAGGGATACCATAAGTATTGTACTTATACACCTCACGTGAGAAACAATTAGATTGTTACTCACCATACGGTTTTCCTGAGAGGAATACCGATATGAAGTGGTAAGTGGGAGGATAGTATTACTCGATGGAAATCGGAGTAATACTGTTCAAGGCACTGAATCTTAATGGAACATGAATAGTTCATCCAGGATGAGACTATTACCATTAATCTTCGAATACACAAGAACCGCGTAGGTCGGACAGAGTCAGAAAACAACCTGGGGTATGGGTTTCTTCTGATCTACCTCATAAAGATGTGAATCTTATTGAGGAATACCAACTGACTACGTATGAGGAAGTGATACAAGATATCAACTCCCTAATTATGGCAAAGTGTCATGTAATCCGAAATGGATTCCATGTATATCAACCAGTTTGGATACTAGTTGATGTACCACAAGGCATTGTGCCTATTGGTACTATATGTCTTCTAGGAAGACATACATGGATGAAACATTCCAACGTATAAAGCTAGGCTTTAACGGAAAGGTATCGTTATCAACATTGTGTTGATTACGATTCAACCTTTTACCTGTTGCCACGGTAAATCCATTTGGATTATGCAGGTTATTCGATCCATGATTGGATTGAAGCAAGCAATAGGTTCTTGGAATTATCGTTTTGATATAATCATAATGGTGTACGATTTAATTCAAAACGAAAATAATTCTAGTGTATATAAGAAGGTTAGTGGGAGCGCACTGATAGTGGCTGTCCTATAAAATAATGATAATACGTCATTTCTTGGAAATGATATTCCCATAAAATAAATATCGGCGAAAGCTTGGCTTTCACAATACTCTCCTAGAAACCGTACATGAAAAATGTATGAGACCTGGTGTATCATACGCTTTGAACATATGGATTCACAAACAGGCCAATCGAGTGATAGTCACTGGATTGATGTTAAGAACATCCGTTAGTATCTTAGAGAACTAAGGATGTTGTCTAGTCTATGGAGAAGGAGAACTTGAAGTGTCTGGGGTCACTGTAGCAAGTTTCCTATAACCGATAAAGACGACTAAAAGTCGCAAACGGTGCTATATAGTTTGAATAACGGTAAAGTGAGCTGGAAATCTTCCAAGCAAGATACTGTTACCGAATAAACAACAAATGCGGGTTGTTGTTGCAGCTGAAGCAACAATAGAAGTTATTTGGGTCAATACAAATCTAATTAGATTAGATATAGTTCTGTAGCAGCTGAGCTAGCCGTCAGCACAGGCTAAAGAATTAATGGTCTCATCAACGATCCAGACACATACTCAGATCCTCATCTGATTCATTCGGATCATACATCGTGGCGATGTGATGATCGAATAAATCGCATCAAGATGATAATCATGCAAATCCGCTGACGAAAGCATTTCTCAGTAGTTTGAGCCAACCGTACATAGTTCGGGTGTGAGACACTTGAGTGACTGGCTATGTGCCAAGTGGGAGATTGTTGGACAAAATGACCCATAGCGTCACTATTTGCACAGATCATTGTGTTGTTGTAGCGAATTAACTATGTGACAAAGGAGATTGTACTCTCATCATTTGTGATTAGATCACCTTAGATGTATAAATGAAGAGAGGTCCATATGATTAGTTCCTGGATTGAGAATGATATGAGACAGTATCAGTCCACGAAGATTAATCATTAAATATCCATAGTCGTAGTATTATCGAGACAGGACATCGATAATGCGGAATAGGCTAGTATTGCACTTGTGCGTTGTGAGGGCACAACGACATAGTTCTCATATATATAAGTATTGGATACTTATGCAAGTGCGATAGGAGGTCGTGTTTCACCGATGGTACGGGAACAGCTTCGCTCTGGATAGACCCCTCGGAATCCCATTGGTATTATGACTATGTGTCTATGGGAGGCCGAAATCAATGTAGGTGTGTATAGTCTTAACCTGAGACTTACATCGCTAATACTTACGATAATCGATAGACTTTGGTCTTGGTGGTACAGGGCTTTAACCGGTTCTGCGTACACCACTTCTGGGTTTATCAGAGAGTCGTAGTGTATTGGGTGTGATGTCAAGACGGAAGTATCACTCCAGTCATAGTGGAGATGATGTCACGCAGGATACGGTATTAGTGGTCTTAAGTGCTGGCCGGCCATCGGGATATTATGACAAGGTCATGTATATCCGATTATAGAGACTAGTTACCAGACATCCGACATGTGCTTCGGACGGGGCAGACACTTATCCAGCCCCAGCCCTAGCACGTGACTATCCGATACTGGGCTGATATACGCAATACTACGGTATACTACGCTTGATACAGATCTATATATTCCTGTAAGAATATTTCTGGAGAATTGGGTAGGCATGGCGCTTTGCTAGAAGCCAACCTTGTCTTGTAAATCGGTATAAACGTAGTACGAGGTACTTACGTGTTCGGATAGTCCGACGACCCGATTTACTGCCAACATATATCCGGAGATCTCATGGGTCGCTTCCCGAAGATTCACCGATGATGTATAACTCGCACTTTAATTAATCTGGGATTAATTAGAAGAGAGAGAAAATTAATCTGGGATTAATTGCGGAGATATTTTATCTGGGATAAAATATTAATTAAAGAGAGAGAACGATTAATTTGGAATTAATCGATAAAATAATATATTCGATATATTATAAGAAATTGGATTTCGACGCGGAATTAAAATTGGATTTTAATTCGGGCAAACGAATTATTTAGAATTAATTCGTTAGCGACGTGAAAAGTGATTTCGCTAGGCGTAATCATTTAATTACGACGCGACGGAAAATTCGTTAATTTGGAATTAGCGAACCCGATCCCGAGAGTGATTGCGAGCGCATTCGCATTTCGAATTCGAGCGCGGCACGCAAGTCACATCAAGCGTCAAATCGCTAGTCGCATAAATTGTCAAATCACTTGTCACTTTGAGTGATGTGATGTGACTTTACATGTTGTCACTTTATTAAAGTAACTTGATGTGAATAGTAAAAAGTGATACGTGATGGAAAAGCATTTTTGCTTTTTGCTTTTGACCTTTTGACTTTGCTTTTTGAAAGAAAAAGGTGGTAAATGCTTTTATTAAATTTTGGAAAATATAAAAAGCATTTACATTTTCTCTCTCTCTTGATTTTTATTCACATTTTTAGGGTTTTACGTTTTCTATGAAACCCAATTTTCCCTCTCTTTCTCTTCTCTCCCTCTCACGGCTTGGAGCCGAATTCTTGCTCCTTTTCCTTCTCTGCAGTTTTGGCGAGAAAATGTAGAGGAAAGAGTGCTAGCACACACATGGGTTATATTATGGTGATAGGGAAACGAATTTGAGCTTAGATTTGTTATTGAAGCTTGAAGCTTGGAGCTTCAATGGTGGTTTTCCATGGCCGATTTTTGGAGCATCAAAACAGCCCCCCCACCGAGCAGTCCCTGCTGTTTTTGGATGTCAAAACCGAGCTTCAATAAGGAGCAAAATGGGTCTTGTTCTTCCTAGCATCAAACCATTCAATGTGAGTATGAATTCCGCCTTATTCCTTTGATGTATTCATGCGAATTTTATGCTTGATTTCATGATCTTGGGACCTATATTAGAACTCAACACTACCTTGATTTCGGCCTCCCATAGACACATAGTCATAATACCAATGGGATTCTGAGGGGTCTATCCAGAGCGAAGCTGTTTCCCGTACCATCGGTGAAACACAACCTCCTACTGCACTTGCATAAGTATCCTATACTTAAATATATTAGAACTATGCAATGTGCCCTCACAACGCGCACAAGTGCAATACTAGCCTATTCCGCATTATCGATGTCTTGTCTCGATAATACTACGACTAGGGATATTTAATGATTAATCCTTCGTGGACTGATACTGTCTCATATCATTCTCAATCCAGGAACTAATCATATGGACCTATCTTCATTTATACATCTAAGGTGATCTAATCACAAATGATGAGAGTACAATCTCCTTTGTCACATAGTTAATTTGTACAACAACACCGTGATCTGTACAAATAGTGACGCTATGGGTTATAATTGTCCAACAGCTTATAGTCTCAGCAATTAGGGTATTTTTTTATGTCCGATTCGAATTCAATCCAATTAAATCCGATTCAACATTACCCAATTGTTTTCCAACTCATCCAATTATCAAAAACACAAAAATCACCATGACTATTTAGGGCATTCATATTCGGACAAGCCATAATTTTGGGCAAAAAATGATCCAATCAAATTTTCATGAAATTGATCCAATCAAACTTCAATTAAACATCATTCAAGCATACTAATTCAATTAATTTTATCAAATCACGCTCAAATACAATTTACCCAATTTTAACCCTAAATTCAAGTTTCATGCTTTAACCTTGCTCTGATACCATTGTTGGGTTTCTACGGTCCCAAGGATCGATTAAAGCAATAAACACATATGTGAATACTCGAAGAAGTTGTGGAATACTTACATCGATCGGCTTTTGCGACGCGAGGGACAACAAAAACTTTTAAGCCCTTTGAGGTGCTCTCGGCTTTGGCAGTTTTTTTATAATCCATGAAATCGGCAATGGTGATTCCTCCAAGCTCCAAGCTTTGTGTGATTCCATGCTCACAAGTGCGATTCCCTATCACCTTCGCAAGACTCCGGAAGTCTGCTAGCACTCGGTAATTTTTGCCTCAAAAATCACATTCTTTTCTCCTTTCCATTCTCGGCATTGCAATGAAAATGGAGGAAGAAAAGGCCCAAGGCCATGAGAGAGAGAGAGAGACAGAGAGAGATGAAGATGTTTTGTGTGTTAGATTGATTGATTTCTAAAATCAATTAAGACATATACACTTTACAACTTTCAAAAAGTCAAGGCATTAAAGCCTTCAACCACCACCATCAATCTCCATTACTATTCATGACATGTTGTCAAATCACTCAAAGTGACTAGACATCACATCAATCAAAGTGACTAATGATTTGACGCTTGAAATGACTTGTGTTCGCACTTGAATTCGAAATGCGGTGCGTCCGCAAACACTCCTGGGCTCGGGTTCTCTAATTCCAAATTAATGAATTTTTCGTTGCGTCGTAATTAATTAATTATGCGTAGCAAAATTACTATTCACGTCACTAACGAATTAATTCTAAATTAACTCGTTCGCTTGAATTAAAATCCAATTTCAATTCCGCGTCGAAATCCAATTTCGTATAATATATCGAATATATTATTTTATCGATTAATTCCAAATTAATCGTTTTCTCTCTTTAAATGATATTTTATCCCAGATAAAGTATCTCCATAATTAATCCCAGATTAATTTTCTCTCTCTTCTAATTAATCCCAGATTAATAAAGTGCGAGTCATACGTCATCGGTTAATCTTCGGGAAGTGACCCATGAGATCCCCAGATATATTGGTAGTAAATCCGGTCGTCGGACTATCCGAACACATAAGTACCTAGTACTACATTTATATCGATTTACAAGACAAGGTTGACTTCTAGCAAAGCGCCATGCCTAGCCAATTCTCCAGAAATATCCTTACAGGAATATGTTATCTATATCAGGCGTAGTATACGTAGTATTGCGTATATCGATCCAGTATTAGATGTCACGTGCAAGGCCTGGGGCTGGAAATGTGTCTGCCCCATACGAAACAAATATCAGATCTATGGTAACTAGTCTCTATAATCGGATAAACATGACATAGTCATAATATCCCGATAGCTGCAGCATATAAGAGAACCAGTTTCGTATCCTACGTGATCATCATCTCCACTATTACTGGAGTGATACTTCCATCTCGACATCACACCCAATACACTATGATTCTCAATATACCCAAAAGAGGCGTACTCAGAACCTGTTATGGCCATGGATGACCAAAACCAAAGTACATTGATTGTCGCAAGTATTAGCGGTGCAAGTCTCAGGTTAAGACCAAATACACCTACCTTGATTCGGTCTTCCATAGACACATAGTAATACTACCAATGGAATTCTGATGGGTCTATCCAGAGGGAAGCTGTTTTCCGTACCATCTGTAAAACACAACCTCCTACTACACTTGCATGAGTATCTTATACCGAAATATATGAGAACTATACCGTTATGCCCTCACAATGTGCACAAGTGTAATACTAGTCTATTCCGCATTATCAATGTCCAATCTCGATAATACTACGACTATGGATATTTAATGATTAAACTTTATGGATTGATACTGTCTCATATCATCTCAATCTAGGAACTAATCATAAGGACCTCCTATCATTTATACATCTTGGTGATCTAATCACAAATGATAAAAGAGGAATTTCCTTTGTCACATAGTTAATTTGTACAACAACACCATGATCTATACAAATAGTGACGCTATGGGTCATAACTGTCCAACATGGTTTACCTTGTTTGAGAAGGAGAATGCTTTGTGCATTAATGGGATATCTTTTTAAATTAGTATGGGATAAGGAAATCTTTTAATTAGGGAAGTGATTTGATTTTATTTGATTTGTTCTCTTTTGATTAGGGATATGATTTGATTTGTATCTTTTAATTAGGGAATGTAATTTAAGTGAATTAGGAAAGCTTTTGATTGGATTTTATTTGACTTTATTTAATTTTGGTATGTGATTTATTTAATTTGGGAAGGTGATTTGGTTTGATATCAACATGTGTTTAATGTGTGGATTTTCTAGGGAAGTGATTTAATGGGCTTGTGTTGGGTTTGGTCTATTTAGTGGGCTTAGTGACTGTCTTGCGGGGTTTTGGGCTAATGGCGTGTTTTAAAATGGAGGTCCAACAAGCGAACCCGCAGCTACTCCAGCGAATTAAATCCAACAATGTGTCAATTCTTGACTCTTCCCTTCCAACGTCTGTTTCTCGCGGCTTCCACAATTAAAGAGGTAGTGTGTCCATACGAGACTCATCATCGGGACTTATATGCAAAAATTTAGTGCCTACAACTTTGCATACCCGGATGGACGTGAAATACGTCCAGCCAACATGCAGTGTCCAGAACTACAAAATAAATATGGTAAGGGTGCCCTCAGGTCTTACTTTTTACGTTGCTTTCTCGGAAGTGCGTTAGGCCATCGCCAGGAGGATTGAAGCTTGGTTTCAAGGTTTTTGTTTTCTGGTTCGCTGTTTGTGCTTGCTGTTTTGCTATTTTCTAGTTGCTGTTTTTCTATTTCTGGGTGCTGTTTTGCTATTTTCTGGTTGCTATTTTCTGGCTTTTTTGGCTGCTGTTTTTGGTGTTTTGGGACTGATGTTTTGGTTGTTTTGGTTGTTGTTTCGCTGCTATTTTGGGTGATATTTTTGGTGATTTTGGACTGCTGTTTTGGTTATTTTGGCTGCTGTTTTGGTTACTGTTTTGTCTGCTGTTTTTGGTGATTTTGGGATGCTGTTTTGGTTGTATTTTTGGTGGTTCAGGCTTGCTATTTTGGTTGTATTTTTGGTGGTTCAGGGTTCTGGTTTTCTTGCTGTTTTGGTTATATTTTTGGTGGTTGAAGAAGAAGAGAGCCTAGTTTTTTTTGTTTGTGTTTCACGTCCAGGCCTATGGTTTTTCTTTGTGTTATTCACGTCTAAGCCTAGGGTTTTTCTTAGTGTGTTTCAAGTCCAAGGTCAGAAAAAGAGAGCCCTCTTTGATGATTTGCTATCTTTTTTATAATAATATGGAGGGTTCTCTAAACAAGGAAACAAATCATGTTTATTTTGGGAAATTTATTTTGGGAAAGAATATTATAAATTTGGTGGTGAGGTAATTTCAAATCTTGTTAATTTGGCAAGGATGGGATCCAAATCCTGTTAAATTGGAAAGTGTTGATAAGGGGATTTGGACATGTGGATTGTATGGGGTTTTGGATGGATGCATGGGTTTATGGGCCGATTGTGTGGTTTTTGGCGTGGGCTGGATGGGCTTTGGGTGTGTGGATAGATTTAGGCCGAGGCTGGGTTGATGGGCCGAGGTTGAGGTTTGAAACAGAAACTGACTGAGCGAATTTGAGACTGGCTAGTGAGTTTTAATCCGATGAGGTGCTAATTTTAGTGGTCTTCCTTCCTTCATGCATTCATTTTTCACAACTTCCGTAACTTTTCAGGTAGTGCCTCCATACGAAGGTCATCATCGGGCTTAAGCAAAAACGCAGTGTCTACAGTCACCCCCACTTTGATGGGGCTTTTGCAGTGTGTGACAGTGACAACCCTATCAAAGTCATGCATGTATTTTTACTTACCTGGTTCATCGGCCGTTGCCAGACTTACTTGTTGTTTCGTTGCTTTTACGAGATGCTTTAATCTTTGGATTTTATTCCCAAACTGAGTTGAGTTGATGGTGAGGTGCTTCGACCTCTGGGATTTGTTCCCGAACTGATTTGAGTTGACTGTGAGGTGCTTCGACCCCTGGGATTTGTTCCCAGACCATGATGGGTGTGAGCCGCTTCGATCTCTGGGATTTATTCCCAAACTGAGTTGAGTTGTTGGCGAGGTGCTTCGACCCCTGGGATTTATTCCGGAACCATGCTGGGTGTGAGATGCTTTGATCTCTAGGATTTAATCCCAAACTGAGTTGAGTTGTAGGCGAGGTGCTTCGACCCCTAGGATATGTTCTCGAACCGTGCTGGGTGTGAGATGCTTCGATCTCTAGGATTTATTACTGAACTGGCGGTGAGGTGCTTCGACCTCTGAGCTTCATTCCAGAACCGTGCTGGGTGTGAGATGCTTCGATCTCTGGGATTTATTCCCAAATTGAGTTGAGTTGATGGTGAGGTGCTGCGACCCATGAGATTCATCCCTGCGAGATGCTTTGATCTCTAGGATTTATTCCCGAACTGAGTTGATTTGATGGCGAGGTGCTTCGACCCTTGCGATTTATCCCTATGAGATACTTCGATCTCTAGGATTTATTCCCAAACTGAGTTGAGTTGGTGGTGAGGTGCTTCGACTCTTGGGCTTCATTCCCGAACCATGTTTGGTGTGAGATGCTCCGATCTCTAGGATTCATTCCTGAACTAAGTTGAGTTGATGGTGAGGTTCTTCGACCTCTGGGCTTCATTCCCGAACCATACTGG
Source organism: Zanthoxylum bungeanum (assembly GCA_019454045.1). Lineage (NCBI taxonomy): Eukaryota > Viridiplantae > Streptophyta > Magnoliopsida > Sapindales > Rutaceae > Zanthoxylum > Zanthoxylum bungeanum. Next base: position 3,450 of record SKCR01004506.1, on the reverse strand, counting down.
GTGTGAGATGCATCAATCAGTAGTATTCATTCCCGAATTGATGGCGAGGTGCTTCGACCCCTGGGCTTCCTTCCCGAACCGTGCTGGGTGTGAGATGCTTTGATCTCTGGGATTTATTACCGAACTGAGTTGAGTTGATGGCGAGGTGCTTCGACCCCTAGGCTTTATGCCCGAACCATGATGGATGTGAGATGCTTCGATCTTTGGGATTCATTCTTGAATTGACGGTGAGGTGCGTCGACCCCTGAGCTTCATTCCCGAACCGTGCTGGGTGTGAGATGCTTCGATATCTGGGATTTATTCCCGAACTGAGATAAATTGATGGCGAGGTGCTTCGACCCCTGAGCTTCATTCCCGAACCATGCTGGGTGTGAGATGCTTCGATCTTTGGGATTCATTCCCAAACTGACAGTGAGGTATGTTGACCTCTGGGCTTTATTCCCTAATCGTGCTGGGTGTGAGATGCTTCGATTCTGGGATTTATTCCCGAACTGAGATGAATTGATGGTGAGGTGCTTCGACCCCTGGGCTTCATTCCCGAACCATGGTGGGTGTCAGATGCTTCAATCTCTAGGATTTATTCCCGAACTTAGTTGAATTGATGGCGAGTTGCTTCGACCACTGGGCTTTATTCTCGAACCGTGATGGGTGTGAGATGCTTCGATCTCTGGGATTTTTCCCGAACTGAGTTGAATTGATGGCATGTGCTTCGAACCCTAGACTTTATTCTCGAACCATACTGGGTGTGAGATGCTTCGATCTTTGGGATTCATTCTCGAACTGACGGTGAGGTGATTCGACCCCTGGGTTTTATTCCTGAACTGAATATGTGATATCATTTTGGTCCATCTGCGTGATTTTTCGATCCACTGGGTAGTTTTTTCCATGATGAGGAGGTGTTTCAACCCCTGGGATTCATTCCCAAACTGTTGATAATGTAGGCCTCGACCCTGGGATTCATTCCTGAATTATTGAACTGATGGTGGTGAGGCACTTCGACCCATGATCCGTCCTTATTCTCGAGGCTCCTCTCCATTAATGGATTTGCTCATCCTTGTCGCTTTTTCTTTTTCTTCAAAGCCTGTGAATACAAAACAAAAATTGTGTGTATGCAATGTGTATGCATGTATGCAATTTTTTTCGATGGGTTTTCTTTGTCCTATTGGCTTGATGTTATCATTGGTTAGGCCTTCATTGCGCTCTTTGGTGCCCTTTGCCTATAAAAATCTTTGGTCGCCCCATTGGCCTGCTTACAATTTCCTTCTGCCAATTCTCCTCTGGTGATTGCTTAGTTCTCTTTAGTCTCATGGCTCAAGATCCCGTTGTGTCGCTTATTCACGGGGTGGTAGACTGGTCATCCCCAGACCTGACTCAACTTTCTACTCTCCGCTACGAAAAATATACTGCCTTGTACTTTATGCATTGAGTTACAAGCCCTTCTACCTTGCAAGCCGGTTTCTTGGGAGTCCTCTTGTCTTGCAGGTTCATCCTATCTTTTGCCTGAGCTGTCCTTTTGGATTTTCAACTTAGCGGATTGCTCTATCTTGCCTGAGTCGCCTTTTCAGGTTTTCAACTCAGCGAGCTAAACATTTTTTATTTTTTTTCTCTTTTTTTTTTTCAGATTTGTCATCATTCTCGAGGCTCTTTGCTTGCCCTCATTCCCGAGGTTCCTCTCCATTCTTGGAGTTCTTCTCCTAGATCTCCTGACCTTGGTCCAGAATCTAAGAAACAAAATACATGATTTATAATTACTTGACTCTAATCTTTACCGGTTAGCTAAGATTTATGCAATCTATGAACATCTTGAACATTTGTTTCAATAAAGGCATTTGCATTACTTCTTAGTACGCATGTAGGAAATAAACTGCATTGCAAGGGTACCTCTGTCGCTAACTGTTCCTCACAGATTTTACAATTAGCCATTTTTCTTGCTCACTCATGCTCTATATTTTGCTTGGTCTGTCCTTTCCGGATTTTCAACCTAACGAGCCTTTCCTTTTTTTTTTATGCAAAGTATTGTTTCAGCCTGTCCACGTTGATAGGCTCGGTGAACTCCTTCCCTTCCAAATCTGACAGTCTCACTGCCCCATTCCCCGTCACCTTCTTGACTAGGTAGGGCCCTTCCCAATTGGGCCTGAACTTTCCCCTTGGGTCAACTATTAGTGGCTTCGATTGCTTGAGCACTAGATCACTTTCTATGATCTTGGTGGGATGCACCTTCTTGTTGAACGCTTTGGTCAACCTTTTCTAGTATAGCCGCATGTGGTACATGGCCTTTATCTTTTTCTCATCCAGTAATGCTAGCTGTTCGAACCTCTACGATGCCCATTCCTGCTCAGGCAATCCTGCCTCTGCTAGTACTATCATTGACTGTATCATCATCGCCCCCATTGCTTCGAGTTTTATGGCCAAATACAACACCAAGGGTTTGTCCGGCCTTGGAGGTTTCAGGACGGGTGGTTTAACCAAATATTATTTGATTTTGTCAAAAGCTTCTTGACATTGCCTATTCCACTCCACAGGCTGGTCCTTCCTCAATAGGTTGAAGATGGGCTCACATACTAATGTTAGCTTAGCAACGAATCGACTGATATATTGGATTTTCCCGAGAAAAGCTCCAACTTTTTTTTTCACCTATTGATAATGGGCTTCATACAGAAGCATTTTCTTACTGAGGTAGTAGACTGTATGTTCCACCCCTGTCTCATCTGCCTGTACCCTCATCGCCCCCAGCGCTTCGAGTTCTATGGCCAAATTCAACACCAAGGGTTTTTCCGGCCTTGGGGGTCTCAAGACGGGCTGTTTAACCAAGTATTCTTTGATTTTATCAAACACTTCTTGACATTGCCTATTTCACTCCGTAGGCTGGTCATTCCTCAATAGCTTGAATATGGGCTCACATACCAATGTTAGCTTGGTAATTGCCTTGATCTTTTCGAGGTATCTGATATACTAGATTTTCCCGAGAAAATCACCGACTTCCTTTTTGTCTTCGGTGCGGGCATCTCGGTAATTTCCTTGATCTTTTCAGGGTTGACTTCTATCTGCTTCTTGACTTCTTCCTTAACCTTTTCGGCCCATTCTGGCCTCATTCTTCAGAGCTTCTGTTTTATTGGTCTCATGTTCGGATAAGTTGGTATCATGTGCTGGGCAATACTCATGTCCACTCCTGGCATGTCTTCATAGGACCAGGCGAATACTTTTGCATATTTTATTAATGTTCTCTCTAATTCTTTCTGCTCATCACAGGTAACCTCACTTGTAATTGAAATTTCCTTGGGGTTTTCACATGTACCAAGATTAAATGCATTTGTCTTTATTGAGTTAATGTCAAGTATGCTCATGTCATACGTGTTATGATGCAGACTAACAGGAAAAGATTCGAATAATTAAGCAAAATCAATGTCTTTATGATTAATAAATGCATGATTACAATTAAATAAGTCAGGA
>SKCR01004505.1:0-26521 GCA_019454045.1 Zanthoxylum bungeanum | reverse complement strand
CAACAGGTTTGGGAGCCACCGACCCAACACTCGCTACATTGATGGAAGATATTGTATATAAATAAAAAAAAAATGAAAAAATCAAAGAAAAAAATCAGAAAAATGAGAAAATTATTCCACTGCTGCAAAAAGGTGTGAATTCTGATAAAACTTTAAGACAAAAATATTACTCTCTTATCAACTGCACTTGTGACTGTTGTGGGCAAAAATGAGTTTATTAATATTTTGTTGGATGTGTATATGGAGAATGGTAAATATAATCAGAGAATTTACTTATTCTGTAAATTAGAAAGAAACAAAACAACTAGTAACTTGGAGTAGAAGTTTCACCTGATTAGTCACTACCTTCTTTATTCTCTTGTCTTTTTACTTTTTTGTGCATTAGTTTCACTACCTTTTTTACTTTTGTAAAATGTTTGTGGGTATCATTGTTGTAAACCCTCACGAGACTACAACTCGTCCACTAGGGACACCTAGGGGTTTAAAGGCTCGTTGCATAAGCTAAATGCAACCGTGATCCCTACAAAAGTGGCTTAGTTAAATTTTATTTTAAAGATTTTTATGCTATTTTATTCTATGTTTTGCTCGAGGTCTAGCAAAATGTTAGGTTTGGAGGTATGATGAGTGGTAAATGTATCGCTATTTCCCACTCATTTAACCTAATATTTTGTATAGTTTCTTGAGTTTTGTGAATATTTTGATGTGTTTTGTGTTATTTTGTAGATAAATAAAGTTTCAGGACATTCTGGAGGTGATTTTGGGCCAAAACAGTGAAAAATGACAAAAAGGGCAAAATGATCATTTCGCGCGTCGCGACGCCTAACGTGCGCCGCACTATGCTAATATGCGCCGGGGACACGTGTCAGAATCTGAGAAGTTTGACTTTGCTAACTTGCACCGTGCCACGTGTCAACATCATAGCCGATCTACTAACGTGCGTCGTGACACGTGTCATCATCCTATGGTGCCGACAATCACGTGTCAGCCACGTGTCAGCCACGTCATCGTCCACCTCAGCAGTAGACCGAGCCAACTCGCCACGTCAGTGCCACGTCATCACCAGCCAATCACAATGTGCCACGTGTCGCAATCCTACGGTGTCGACAATCACTTTCGCCACGTGTCGCCACGTCAGCGCCACGTCAGCGCAATCATTCAGCTCCCAATCACAGCGTGCCATGTGTCACCTTATCACCTTATCCACTGCCACGTGTCGAGCTCTCCGCATTCCACGTCGCTAATCACGTGTGTCGCGACGCGAGTTTCACGTCGCGACGCGCGCACCTTGCCGAGGCCTATAAATTCAGCTCATTTTTCTGATTTCATATGTACCTTCCTATCTGAATTCTCTGATGTAAATAGGGAGTTTTATATCTAGTTTATTTTAATTTCAGTTTTGTAATTAATTTTAATTACGTTCTGTAATAATAATTTACTTTCTTTACTTTTTCAGTTTTTACTATTCAACATGAAGAGGTAACTTCCCACTGCTAGGGTGAAAGGTAAAACTTTTATTACTGCTATTTAGATTAATCTCCCTTAATTATAATATATTCACTACTTAAAATTTGACTTAACAAGGATACCGCTATATTGGCCGGTTGGTAATTGATATTAAATTGGTTTTAATTTGACTAAACATGGATACCGCATGGTTGGTCGATTGGTAATTTCCGCCTATATGGCTGGTTTATGGACTTAATTTGACTTAATCAGGTTACCGCCTATATGGCTGGTTGGTAATATCACACAAGTTAATATATTATATTAAGGGAGATATCTAAAATAGTAGTGATAAAAGTAGATCCTTTAGCCCTATCATTTTCTTTTATTGTAATTTTCTTCATTTACTTTTCAGCATTTTATTTTATGTCTTTTACTTTTAAGTTTTTACTAGCCCTAGTTATGCGTCGTAACTAAGTTAGTTATCTAGGGTTGTGATGAATTATAATATCACCGGTTTATAAGGGGTTATTTTATAGTTTGGGTAATTTAAAGGTTTACTTATTAAGTCTTAAGCTTAATGCGTCTTGTTAACTGGCCATTAATAAGATTGATATGGTAAATCTAAAATAAACTTGGCAAAGGAATTTTAGGTTTCAGCCTTAGACTTAGTAGCCCACGATCTTCCTTGAGGATAGATAACCCTTTAATAGATTTCCTTACAGGATAGACATATACCTTTCGGGCGGGGGTAGCCATAATTGGAACTTAAACTTAATGAATCCAGGTAATTTGGTTGACATAGACATATGGTTCAATTGGGTTATACTGGGTATTTGCGTCTGACCATCGACAGATAACCCTTTAATATGTTTCCTTACAGGATAGACATATACCTTTCGGGCGGGGGTAGCCATAATTGGAACTTAAACTTAATGAATCCAGGTAATTTGGTTGACATAGACATATGGTTCAATTGGGTTATACTGGGTATTTGCGTCTGACCATCGATAGAGGCTTTCGCATAATTTCGTGTTCCAGGTTAGTAAACCGATTTATTACACAAACACGAAATAACCACTCCATCTTTTAAAAGATATTAGAAAGATTCACAACCCTAGATAGTTTCTTAATATTGAATTTTCTTAAACCTACTTTCGTGCAATTTTATTTACTTGTTTTTAAATTCAAAATCATCACCATTTCAAATCAATCAATCAACCTGTTAGATACTAGTAATCATTTGACCTCATAAAATTAATAGATTAGGTATTAAGTCCTCGCGGGATCGATACTTTTTATACTACTTGAACGATACGTGCGCTTGCGTTATACGCGTGTGATTACGCCGGTCAGTTGCCACCATAGGTCTTGACCATCGCTGTAAGTTTTTCTCTATATAGTGGATTGGGCTAGTAGCCGAGATACCCGGAGTGGTTTTTGCACTCGCACGAGTTTTCCACTTCATCACCAAAATTATTGTGTTGATTTTGTGTGATTGAATAAATTTTCCGCTAACTATTTTAATTGTTGGACATTGTGGTTGCTTGCTGGAATCCATAGATTCAATAATTAAGACTTGTCTCGATTATTGTGCTTTATTCCGCACAGGGTCAGAACTTAGGGTAATCACGTATTTTCAAATATTTTTTAATAATGAACAATAAATAAGTAAGATAAAAAAAATAGACAAATTGACACCAGATTTATAGTGGTTTGGCCAATTTCTTACCTACGTCCACTACTCCAAGACACGTTTGAAGCTTTCCACTATTTAAAATGAATTCACATTTTACAACGAGAGTTTTCCGGGCCCACTCTTAATATTTACAATAAAGGTTTTTCTTTTAAGGCTTCTTTTAATCTTTTACAATAAATTCTCCCTTGAGAATAATTACCACTCACATAAGGGAATCTCACACAAGTGTTTGATAATAAAAATTTTACTATAACAATTTGGATACTCATAAAATATTACATGGAAGAATAAAATGTGAGTATCTCAACCCAAATATATCAAAGCTCACTAACATGAATATGCAGATGAGATATGAGCTTTTTCAAATAAAAAGAGTGCAAGATGTTGAAGAGTTGAAAAATTCTCTTTAACTATTTGGGAACTTACAAAAGATTGCATAGTTTTGAATGTGAGTTTATTTACCCCAAATGCAATTAAGCACACTAATTGAATGTGAAAATGTAAAAAATGAGATTTTGATTTTGATTTTGAGAGTTAAAGAATTAAGAAGATTTAAATCTCTCTTTGATTTTTTCTTTGTAAGAATAATATTCAAAAATGAAAGTGATCTAAAAACCCAGACAGAGTTCTCAAAATGAAGTAGGGCCTCAATTTATAGGTAAAAAACTAGAAAGACACGTTTCTCTGTGCTGAGGTCGATATGTCGTTCTGATAGTGAAATCAACTTCTGAAAATATGGTATGTCGGTCATTATGGGTTTGACAACGATATGTCGATTACAGAGACTGGGAACTTCCATTTGAGTTGCGTTCGAACGAGGTTCGTTTATGGCACGTTTATCATGTCGTTCGAATGAAACCGTCTAGAGTCTTCACGTTCGAGAAACGTTCATCATGCCGTTCAAACGCAAATGTCCATATACCTTTTTATTCTTCCAGCCACCAATATACTAGTATATTGTGACTGATATGTTGATTTCAGAGACCGATATACTGATTTCAGTGCATAAAATAAGATAAAATTTACAACAATTATGCACTTAACCCTAAATACTCTAGATACAAATGCATGAGTCCTAAGAGCTTTAAAACATTTGAATAAGAACTCACTTATATTGATTCTTAACTCTTAATCATCATCTTTTATTTTCATCTTACTTGGGCCTTTACTTTGGCTTTTTCAACCTCTTTTTTGCTCTATATCATCTTTGCTCTCGATCACCTTTATTTTGACTCTTCATCAAGATTTAGTTCTTTGGCTTCATCGAACTTGATTCACTAATATGTAGACGTTTTGAAACCATCGAAACCAAGTCGCTAAATTTGATAATCTTTGCCAAAGTCTTCATGTATTTGAACTCCTTGTCTTTGACCCTTTTTGTTTCATTGGTGTCATCAAAATCCTGGTACCAATAGAATGAGCATGGGTTTTGGGTAGATAAATTTGAAAAATATATTAAATGTCTTTTTTATCATTTTTCTCATTAATTTGGAACATTAATTTGATTTTGAACATTATTACGCATTATCAATATATAATATTATTTGTCATTGGTTTAGTAATTTGACTCACACATATCGTTAAAAAATCTCTCATAAGGCAACTAATGTTATAAAAATAATAATAAAAAATCCAGATAATATGTTATTATAATTAATTGATCCAACGACTAAAATAAATTATATCTGATGGTTAAAACTTAATTAAGTCAAGAGTTATTTGATAATTTTTAATAATTATGCTATTCTCCTCAATATAGTAATAGCAATACCACTTATATAAAGATAATTGTTTATTGGCACATGAGGAGAATAAAAAATCGAAAATAACACTCATATACTTCTTTAAAATTCAACCAAATGAATAATTGAGCATCTCATAAACTCATTCACTCGACTCATATTCTATTCCCTCCAGCCATATTATTCCCTATTCATTAATTTTCTAGTTAATCGAATTTCTACGCAACAATTCCATTCACAACCCTTTAGGAGTGGTAGTTTTCGGCCCAGGCCGTTACGTTAGGCTTCAGTTCGGCCCAGGCCTGTGTCAGCAATGCGAAACGACGTAGTTTCTCCAAAACGTTCTGGCTCGATTCTTCGAAGTGGGAGAGTTGATATTGAAACTCCAATAGACTCAACCAAAAACAAATCTGTAAATTTTCAAACAGCTTCAAAGCTCACACACTCATAATCAAAATGCCTACAAAATTACTTAAAATTACTAATCTGCTGCTCCTGTTTACAATCCTAGCACTCTCATCGCGATCTGCCACATCGTCACCGTACGATCATCGCTACAATGCAGGAGATACCGTCCCCTTATTCGTCAACAAAGTGGGACCCCTCTTTAATCCCAGGTCACCTTCTTCACATCACACCGTCAAATTGTTTTCATCATCGTGATTAATTTCAATTACAGATCAATCAATCATGTAAAAAAAAAATTTAATTTAATTTTGTTGTTGCTTAATTTCTTACAGTGAGACGTATCGATATTATGACTTGCCATTTTGCCACTCAGGTTAGCCTTTAGGTATAGAGAAACAAGTTTATTGTTGAATAAATTTTTGAAAAATTGGATTTTTAATAATTTTTATTAGGTGATTTTATGTACAGTTAGGTGCGGCAGTACAGAAATTTGAAATTTAACTGGTATTCAATTATTTGTCTACTGCTGTCATTGAGAAAATTTTAACTTGCAGCGTCGATAATATGGAAGAAGGAATCTCTTGGGGAAGTGCTGAATGGTGATCGTCTGGCTAGTGCTTTATATGAGGTGAAATTTTTGGAAGACAAGTCTGGGGTTACCTTGTGTTCGAAGAAGCTTAAGGTTGATGAAGTTGCGAAATTTAGAGAGGCTGTTGTTGATGATTTTTATTTCCAAATGTACTATGATGATCTCCCATTTTGGGGTTATATTGGGAAAATTGAAGATGAGAGTTGGACGATTGGTGAGAACGGGAGCAAGTATTATCTATTTACACATGTGCAGTTTCATGCTTTTTATAACGGCAACCAGGTTATAGAGATACATGCTTTTAGTGATCCAACTGATGTTGTGGATATAACGAATGATGTCGAAATCGATGTTAAGTTCACTTATTCAATCGTCTGGAGTGCGACCTCAGCTCAGTTTAAAACCAGGATGGACAAGTATTCGAGAGCTTCATCACTGCCAACCCATCAGAAGATTCATTGGTTCTCATTTATCAACTCGATTGTCATCATTTTTCTTTTGATGGGATTGCTTCTTTTGCTTTTTATGCGGCGTCTGAAGAGTGATCTGAGAAAGTAATACACTGTATATATTATTGTTATTAGTGTACTCCAGTGCACTCTGTAGCATTTTATGTCTATTGTTGACCTAATGTATTCTTCCTATGCATTGCAGATGCTCTAGTGGAGATGAAGAAGAAGATAAGGAGGTGGGTTGGAAATATATTCATGGTGATGTGTTCAGATATCCTCAAAACATTTCCTTGTTCTCTGCTGTCTTGGGTGTGGGTAATCAACTGCTGACCATGTAACTTCTTGAAACCATTATTCTCCATTATAATTAGCTGTAATTTCCATAGCTCTATATATCCCTTCGTAGTCTTATACTTTTCTATGTTTCCCTACCTTTCAGTCCAGCTTATAGATTCCAAGTTCTATGCATAAATTGATAGATAACGTTCTTCTTTTCTGCTTTCATTTTCTTTACTGAGAATTATCAGCATAGTTTTGGCGTGCCAAATTAGTTTGATATCTGAGACGATTATCATACTCTCTAGAATATCTGATGAGTTTGGAAACCTAAATGTTTTCTGAAGGGTGGTTTCTTATCTTTAAGTAGCTTTGCCATCCCTATAAACTTATTATGCATTATTGTAACTTTATGTGTTAAGTTCTACTAATTCTAATTTATTTCCTCAATATTTGAATATTTTTCCTATAGGGTTTGTTTCTTATTTGTACTGGCATTTCTTGGCATTCTTTATCCTTACAATCGCGGACTACTGAGCACTTCTCTTGTCATTTTATACTCTCTGACAATGGTGGCTGCTGGATACACTACTTCTTCTTTCCACAATCAGTTTTCTGATGCTGGATGGGTAATCTCTTCATTATAATTTTCAAGTATTTAATTCTATGACAAATTATTTTTTTTCACCCTGAGTAATATAAGCAACGAAATTTTTCAGGAAAGGAGTGTTTTTTTGGCTGGGATTTTGTACCTGGGCCCGTTGTTTGTTACAGTGCTTATCCTTAACACAGTTGCTGTATCTTATGGAGCTACGGCTGCACTTCCATTTGGAACCTTTGTAGTGATTGTTTTCATTTACATATTTGTTGCTGTCCCATTGCTTGCTTTGGGAGGGAGAATTGGGTACTGTTTTAGGTCTGAATTTCAAGCACCTAGCGCTGTAAACAGATACCCTAGAGAGATTCCTCCATTGACTTGGTATCAAAAAACACCATGTCAGATGTTTCTTGTGGGTCTCTTATCTTTTAGTGCAATTGCCACTGAGTTTCATCACTTTTATGCAAGCTTGTGGGGCTACAAAATATTTACTCTTCCTGGCATCTTGTTTGTCACGCTCATCATCCTCATCATGCTTACTGCTATTTTGAGCGTCGGTTTGACATACGTTCAACTGTCCGTGGAGGACCATGAATGGTGGTGGAGGTATGAATTTTGCAACATTTACGAATGCATGTTCACACACCTTCACAAGTTTGGATTTAGGTAGGTATGAGTGCTTGTTTGTTCCAGATGTTACTGACTTGTATTTTCAGCACCTTTATCAGACTCTGACAACTATGAGAGTCAATGTGCAATTTTTAATCAATTCAATTCAAGCTTAAAATAAAATCATAATTGTACATCCTTAGGGCGGGATAAATATTTAAATAAATTGGTTATAATTCGAAGATTGAATGTATTGTCCATGATAAACTATGCATATTGGCAGATATTAGATATAAGTGGTCTAAAACTTTCTTCAGGCTTCTGTTTGTTCTTGAAGTTATTCCCCTAATGATTTAAATGGACTCCATGGTTACCTAATAAATATGAAGCAGTTATTTAAAATTTTCAACAAAGGTCCTAATGGTGAACACTATATAATAAATATACATAATCAGTTGGTAAAGTAACGATTTCCCATGATTTTTATGTCATTATGTTGATTTCCTTCGTTATGAAAGCATGTGCATGATCTTTCTCTCTCTCTCCCTTCTTTTGTATCTTTGATGCAGATCTGTCTTCCGTGGGGGATCGACTGCCATTTTTATGTTTGCCTACAGCATCTACTTCTATATCAGGTCAAATATGAGTGGTTTCTTGCAGCTATCTTTCTTTCTTGGCTATAATGCAGCCATATGCTATGCTTTGTTTCTGATTCTCGGTGCAATCAGTTTTCGTGCTTCAATGATATTCGTTCGACGCATTTACCGTGCTGTTAAAAGTGAATAGGATGGAAATGAATTTCACTGGTAAAGTTTCATCTTTGTCTCATTCCTTCCCGATTCCTCCACCCACATCACGAAAAGGAAGAGGGGAATCAACTGAGACTTACATCTATGAATTTTCCCCCTAATCGAGGAGATTGAAATCGATTCACAAAGCATGACTCTGAATCGTTTCTTTAGGAGATAAATCTTTGTCACAGAGATTTTATGCACTTACGAACACATGGAGGTATATTTGATTACGAAATGACTTTAGAACAGGTAAATGCATTGAAAATGTGCATACATACGCTTATGTTATCTTGCTAGAATTGAGAATTTAATGTTTGTTTCTTCTTGTTTTGTTAGTTTCATGGGAGAGACACAGAAGAGTACAATCCAACATTATTGAAATTTGGCTTCTTATTTTTCCTCTCACTTCTCAAATTAGGGGATAGTATGTCAAATATGTCAATCATAAATGACAAGTTATGTTAGCTAGCTAGCATGAATAAGCTTTCTCAAGAACAAATAATAGATTTTAATCACATTTCATTCTACTTACTGCGTAAGCTATAGATTAATTTAAGTATGATTTTGAACATCGTAATACAACTTAATTACAAAGATATGATATTTAATTGTCACTATTTAAACTTGGAAAATTTTGATTGATAGTTCAAATCCAGAAGATGTATAACTGAGAATCTAGGTTCAAGTTTAAGTTTATTTACTGATATAATAAAAGATTAAGATCTTAAACATGTTAATAACATTAGAATATTAATTAACTATTAATAAAAAAATTTTAAAAAAAATGCTTACCAGTGGGTGAGATTTCTCATCCCATCCAAGCATTTATAAATATTTAAAAATGCAAATCAACGGAGATTTCGAGGTATTAAAAACAAATTAAAAACAAATATGATTGAAGAAAAATATGAAAAACTTAAACAAGTAATTTTATTATTTTTATATATACCAAAAATCAGTCACCTTCATATTTAAAATTTAAATTTTAAAAATGAAAACACAATACCAAAATTTATATAGCATTTCTTCATTATTTTTTTACTTTTTTGGACTAAAATGCTAATCGGGTAAAATTCAAGGCCCGGCCCAGCCCACCTAAAAAAGCTTTTAGGGTTTATCGGTTCCCATCGAGTAGTCTTATTATATAGAAGGCAGTGCTCAGCCGTTTACTTCTGTCTTTCGGGTTTGATTCTTAGATTCTGGTTAGTACTCTCGCCGTCTGTTTTCATTTGTAAATTTGTTTGTTTAATTTTAGATCCGTACTGATTTTATTTATTTACTGATTTATTTTTTTCATTTCCTCAGAAGAAAAAATCAGTGAAGGAGTCTAGCGATTCAATCATGAGGTATGTTAATTCTTAGCGTTTTTATTTTTAATTTCGTTTATGAAAAAAAATAATAATGTGTTGTTTCTTTAGTCGTGATTTAATTTATTCAATTTGATTACACACGTTGCAAGTTCAAAGCTTGAATTTTAGGATTGGTGACTTCTTAGTAATTTAATGAAAGATTTTGTTGATTACTGATATGTAGAATTGGTGTTAAGTTTCAATTTGATTGGTTTATTTTGTTGGTATTTTGTTGGAATTGTTTTTCTGTGATCAATCATAGTGTTTTGAATATATGTTGTACTGCAGTAAGCTTCAGAGTGATGCACTAAGAGAGGCTATCTCTACTATTGTGCAATACTCCAAAGAGACGAAGAAGAGGAACTTCACTGAGACCATTGAACTCCAGATTGGCCTGAAGAACTATGATCCACAAAAGGACAAGCGTTTCAGTGGTTCCGTGAAATTGCCCCACATTCCTCGTCCCAAGATGAAGGTCTGCATGCTTGGTGATGCTCAACATGTTGAAGAGGTATATATATAGCAGCACAACTATTGCACTGTTTATAGCTTCAAATTTAACTATGGCAATGAATTATCTAGAGATGCTTTTGTTTCAAGTTTTTGACCTAGATATTGAAATGTTTAAATGTTATTTGCTGTAGTGGTTTTCCCTGAATGTCTACTTATTTTTCTGTGTTTAAAATATGATTTTTTTTAATTATCTAGAGATGATTTTTTTTTTTCCAAGGGGAGTGAGATAGGATTTTTCTCCCCAACAATATATCTTATCTTTATCCAACTTCATGTGACCTCTCTCTATACATTTAGGAGTAAGCTAAGATGTTCTTTGCACAAACTTACGCTTTTAACTCATTTATTTAATATTATCTATTTTCAAAATGAATTTGTAATAGATATATAATTTTTTATATTAGGTAGGAGGTGTATAGGATGATTGTTGGAACAAAACCTCCTATATACCTACCTAAATTAGAAGTGATATAATTTTTAGATAAATTCTTAAGGTATTTGTCTAAGATACGTGTTTGCTGTTGATTATTTCACTAATTTTATTTAATTTGTCTTGTAGGCCGAGAAGATTGGTTTGGACTACATGGATGTTGAAGGATTGAAGAAGTTGAACAAAAACAAAAAACTAGTGAAGAAACTAGCAAAGAAATACCATGCTTTCTTGGCATCAGAATCTGTCATCAAGCAGATTCCTCGTTTGTTGGGTCCTGGTCTCAACAAGGCAGGCAAGTATACTACACAAGTGTGTTGAATCATTTATTTTCCGAAATTCTTTAGCAGAGATTATATATTATTACAGGAGGATTTATTCACTTGGAAGTGTTTCTTGCAAAATAATTGATGATTTTCATATACTAGTTGTGGAAACGTTTGTGAGCTTCTGCCTCATGGGCAGACAGCATTGGTTGAATGGGTTTCCATAGATATTGTATTTTGTTATATGTCTTGCATCTCACTCTACCTGGTTCGTATCTTGATGCAGGGAAGTTCCCCACCCTTGTTTCCCACCAAGATTCCCTGGAGTCCAAAGTCAATGAAACAAAGGCAACAGTGAAGTTTCAATTGAAGAAGGTGCTTTGCATGGGCGTTGCTGTTGGAAACCTTTCAATGGAGGAGAAGCAGATCTTCCAAAACGTCCAAATGAGTGTTAATTTCTTAGTATCTTTGTTGAAGAAAAATTGGCAGAATGTAAGTTACTACCTCTGTTTTTAAACTAGCGGGTTCTGTAGTCTATTTTGGCAATTCTAGTTTGGTAATATTTTCACACTCTTCTTCATTTCACTTGTTGCACTTTGGAGATGAATTTGTTAAACCTCCTCACCTAGTCACCTTCCCTTCCCATATAGCTAACTCCATGAGATACTCGTACACAGAAATCTTAATAACCATACCATCTCTTATTTTTCCTCCATATTGGTTTATATATCTGATGTTTTCCTCCAATAGATAAAATAAAACACTGAACTGACTTGGCCATTTAAATATTAAATGTTGTCAGTTCTGTTAATATAATTCAGACTGTTTTTCTTCCTTTAGTTAAATAGCCATCCGTTTAATCTTATATGGTCTTTTTTGGCATTTTTTATTTTTTTTTAGTTTTGCATGCATGAATTTTATCAACCATAGAATTCAGGATGGGGTCTGATCATTATCTTTTTTTGGTATCCATCACAGGTCAGGTGCCTCTATTTGAAGAGCACTATGGGCCCTTCAAATCGCATCTTCTAAGGAATTCTGCTTTATGTTGCAGTTTTGTAGGGAATAGGAAAATATGGTTTGATCATATTATACACAGTTTCTTTATCTGTTTGTCGACTTTAATGCTCTAGTAATCTTACGATATGGTAGACTCGTATGAATGTTGTCGGACAGATGTTGAATTGAATCGTCATTGGTTTGAGCTCAAATTTTGGTTATCCGTTCACATTTGAGCTTTGTTCCTTTTAAGTTTGATGGTTCTGAGTGCTGAATGGAGTTGTGTTTGTTCAACGCTTGTTGATGTTATTGTTTCTTCATAGAATTTAACTTAAAATTGGAAAGAGCCTTGTTGTGATGGGAAGGTTATGAGGCTTATAGGTTCATGTCGGTAAGATTATGTACATATTAAATTTTGCTGAAAGTTCACTTTGGGGCGACATACCATCTTTTAGAAAATGGTGCAGTGTTATTTTACTGTCGTTGCTCTTTAAAGTGGGGCATGGCTATAGTGCTGGTGTTACCTATTGTTCGGTTGAGATTAAATATTAATTTTTAGTACATTGAGAAAAGGAAAAACCGGTTATTTGAAATTATAGTAACCTGAAATTTAGAATATTAAACATGAAAATATGGGACATTCTATATATGAAAATACGAGTCCTTAAATATGAATTGTCTTTTATAGAAGATTTGATTTGATATTATTGTCCATATGAAAATTTAATAAATTAGTCATTAAATATAAAAAATCAATCAATAAACACGTAAATATGGTATTAACATGAATTTACCCTGAAATTATAAATTAGGCATTGAATTTGAAAAAATGTTTTCATTTGTGATTTTGACATTTCACATGTATGTATTTATGTTCATTTGAAATTTTTGGACATTAATATGAAACTTTGTATATTAAACCTGAAATTAGATCCAGTTACCGGTTTGGTTCTGAATCGGATTAGAACCATTCGGTTCTCGATTTCCCGCTTGTGGAACCGAAATCTGACAGTTCTGATTCGATTCTGATTTTTTTAATTAATTTAAAAATTGAATTTTTTTTTATTTTTTAAAATAAAATGTAATTTGAAATTTATTAATTTGATTTTATATTATATTAAATTAAAAAATAAAATAAAAAAATATTGAAGTTAAATTTTAAAAAACTTAAGTTGCATATGTATCCTCTTGGGGTGAGAGAAATCAAAGTTCACGTAGTTCCATTATATTTTTTAAATAATTCTCTATTATAATTATTTACTCATCATCTGTGCATGTTGATCTTTTAGTTCTCGTTCCGCTTGCACCTGCAGATGTATTGTCAAACAAGTGTTCAAAGTCATCGGGGTCATCTTCTTGTTGTCTCAAATCAGCTCGGGTTTAATCATCCACATGCTATTATTTCTAAAGTGCTTGGATGTAATGAAGATCGTCTCGCTTCCAAAATATTGTCTCCTAAGTTGAATGCTTGTTCAACCACAACGGTGGAAACATGTGCTGACAACACATCTTTCGTAATAATTGATAAAACATGATAGACATTTTGATGTCGGTTCCACCAGTCAAAAACTCTAAATACAATAAGTCGTTTTTGTATGTTTCATGATGCATCAATCCAATAACAAATCACACTCATATATGAATGTGATTGTCAATAATCACTTCAAATATCAGAATAAATAGAAAGATGACCTTAAATATCTTTAAATATTTCATTTAAAATAATTTTACTATCTTTGTATAATTTAAAAATTTATCGTTTTGTTGTATTTCTAGACATATTCATGACATCAGGATTTAAAACATTTCGAATATAATTAGTAAAAGAAATTTTTTCACCAAAACTTAAAGAAATATGTCTCATACAAGTAAATTTAGCAAATTCTTCTCTATTTTTAACATCAGAATATTTAAATAAATCTAAAGAACTTGTACCTCTACTAGATGAAATGTACCTGCTAATTTGAGTTTGTGTTGTATCGAGTTCAATTTTAGGGGCATGATGTCTATCTAAGTATTTTTTTCATATTGCCATAGCCGACAGTAAATTTGTAAGATACACCATAATAATTGCATATTGTTCTTGGACCTTTATTTTTAGTCTCGACTAAATGAAAATGAATTTTGAAAATATCAGAAGATCAATACTAACTTCTCTTCTCCGTGTACCGATACTTTGGCCCTTCTCTTGGGTTGAGACATTAAAGCCGGAACTGGTCGGTTCCTATCGGTCCAGTTCCAGTTAGGTTTCGGTGTTCCGAATCGGAACTGTGGTCGGGTCTACCTCAAATAGGGCATTAAGCCTGAAAATTAAAAATATTGTCATGTATGACATTAACATGAAATTTGAGTATTAAACATGAAAATTATTATTGTCATTTAGAGCATTAACATGAAAATTTAGGTATTAAACATACAAATATGACATTAAACATGAAAATTAAAATATTATTGCCCACATGAAATTTTATAACACTAACATAAAATTTTGTGCATTAAACACGAATATTACCAAATTATTACTCTATATAATATTAACATAGAATTGTGGGTATTAAACATGAAAATAAATCATTAAACACAAAAATTATAAAATTACTGGCATATGTAGGTGTAGCATTAACATAAAAATTCAGATATTAAATAAGAAAATGAAGTTTTGAACATGAAAATTAATTTTATATAAGATTTGACACTGATTTAATATTGATTTGATATATTTATTTATTAATTTTTGTAACATCCCGCTAGAGGCAGGATGCTACCGGCAAGAGATAGGATTGACCCATCTTCATAAGCCTCTAAATTTACCGAAAATTCGGCATGATGTATCCAAAACTGGACAACCTGGATCACAGTCCAGCATCAAAGGGAATATAAGAAGACTTCAAACAAATAAAAGGACCTCAGGTCCACACAAATCTCATCAAAATCATATCCTAAAGGCTCCGCCCACATCATCTATCAACACTCAGTGCCCACAACATCATCAACATCATTATCAATCAAAACATTTACTTAATATATATACAAACCACGTGCTCAACACGACTAACAAAACAATAACCAAAATATCATAGACTTCTTAAACCTCTATAACTTCTCCCAGGACACTTGCAAGGGTGACTGCCGCTTGGGTGATCCGCGTCTCGAGCAGGACTTTCAAAACTGTCGTGGTTGACCAATCTGAAAGCCAACCTGCAAAACTAGCAAACTGGTTTGGTGTGAGTTTTAAAAACTCAGTAAGTAACCATGTTAGCACTACAAACAAAACATACAACTCAATTACATTAGAAGTTTTTTTTTTTTTTTTCAGAATTATCAAGTTGTTACGAGTCTTAGAATTATCAGCTTTCTATTATCCTTTATACTTTAGCTATATCAAATTTACATAATTACATATTGTCAATATAGTGGCTAAAAAATCCAAAGCACACAAAACATGAATTTGAAATCACAAAGTAAGTCACATAACATCGAAATCATTTCAACTTTGAACATGAAGTCACATATTAATACTTATCACAGTTAAATATCTTTGAAATATCATCAAATCGGTAAATCTAACAAATTTTCTTCTATTCGGTTATAAACTACCTTAATACCAAAACTTCTTTCTTCAATATCAAAACAATCTTTCTCTACCAATAGCTTAACAATTGGGTTTCATATACAGTCACACATACCGTAGCACACTTTTTTTTTTATATACATGCAAAAATAATTTCAGAATCCTTACACATATGCGTACATATCAATACAACTTAGCAAACATGCTTTATAACCTCTGATATTCACATCGGTTTCAAATCATCTATTCATCTCACATAAGCATACATAATCCATACATATCACGAGTTCCATCATACACATACACACATTCAGACATATTTATAGTCATCAAGCAACCAACTAAGAAGCGCTCATAACAATCGATACATCAAAGATCACATCATCCAACAATACATATATACGACTGGCTTACACATATAATGCTTGTACGAGACTCATTACCTATTTTGGAATAGGTATGAGATGAATTCCGTCCGAACGGGTTCCTAACCAGCTCGACTACTACACCTCAAATCGTCCAATCAAACATACACACAGACGCACACACCATATAACATAAACTCATCACATGATCTCTCATAAACAAGCACATACACGACAAGCAATCCAATATTTCAAACATATGAATATACACCTTATTACGAAATTAAATGTCATATCTCTCACAGTTCTCATATCTCTCCATTTATCGTTCAATCATATTCATTTTCAGAATTTCTATTTAGAAACTTTTAATACAATATATGTACCAAATAAACATACTCGTTCGGAGAGGACTTAGCTTATATTCATTCCTCGTCTCACTTAACCATCTCAACCTCTATACTAATGATCGCAGGTGAGAAACGATAACAAACTTATTCACAGCTTATCATCACATATGTATACAAACCATTACGTGTTCATACACTTACATGTATCAATACATACATGTAGCCATCAAACTCATCAAACTTTTCACTTCATATCATAGCATTATCCTCAAACATTTCACTTCATATCATAGAAATGACAAAGGTCATACCTGTGATGGTCGACTATCTCAACTGTTCACGATCTCGAAGTTCTTCCTCAAATCCATTATTTAACTATACTAAACCTTTCAATTGTCTTTACATATGTGTGTGTATATATATATATATATATACACGTTTAAAACACGAAAAGAACGATTCGAGAAATCATCGCATGAGTTACTTACCTGGCTTCACGAGTACTTCAGGTTCTAGTCAAGTCTGCCAAAAAAAATGGCGAAACATGGTTAGAATCACGACTTATGAAGTTCTCAACTAAACTACAATGAAATCACAGATCTTTCGGAAACAACCAAATCAAGTCCGTTTTCAACATTTCAATTCCATTACTCTTAAAATATCATTACAAACTAACCCAAGTCATCAGTTAACTTAAATTCTCGGTTTACGTATTTTTAGAAAATCTTCCAAAAAATTTTCGTAAACGCTACGGAAGGGTCCTGAGCCCTCCGAACCTTCCCGGATTTAACTAGACATGTTTGTAACATCATAAATAACCCGTAACTATCATCAAAACCAAAATCCATCTTTATACGCAAAAATCCACTTTTACCGAAAACTTACATATTCTATCGAATCGATCAAACTCGTTCTGTTTTCACTCGGATTCTACCAAATGCACATATTCAATATACTAATACTCAATCAATTCAATTTATATCATTACGCTACACTACAAAACAACTGGATACATCCGATTATTTAGCGAAAAACTTGAAATTTTTACCTGGAGGTTTTACCGAGATTTCGAGGCCATATACGGACTCCAAACGATCCCACGAACGCGTTGGAATCGATGGAAGTCTGATCGGAGCTACTGTTCACTGTGGGTCAATATTCATTTGAACCTTCATTCCTTGTTTCATGTGCAACCATGCACGGAACGGAAAATCTGTCATCGGCCAACTTGTAGTACTCTCCGAGAGCTTCGATTTGACGAGTGGCTCGGGTCGTGAAACGAAGCAATGAGCCGGGATTGGGATACCCATGACTCGAGCATCTCTCTTTTCTCCCACACCGTTCGCTGCGTGCTGAGGCTTCCTCCGGCCACCACAAGGTGGATGGGTGGTCGGTGCACACCTCTGGTTGGTCGCGCCGGCCTGCGATGGCCGGCAGACCGCCGATGTGACCAGCTGAAACTGAAACGTGAAATGGGGATTTAGAGAAATTATATGATTTTCGCAATTTCTAGAAACTTCTAGGTTTATATAGAAAAGTTTCGAAAATTACCACTAGGCCCCCACGAATTTGTACTTTGGTCCTTCTTCATGGACTATTTCGGTAATTCTCAAAATTGAGGCCCTTTATGTGAGAATTACGAAAAGTGTTCAACGCGAAAGTTGTTCGTCTCAGAAAAGCGAGTCTGATGGTTCAAGAATCATCTCAATCAGAGTTTTTTTGAAAGTTTTATAGCTGAAATAAGAATCTTTTACGCGTAGAATGATGTAAACAGGAATCGCGTAACTGGTTCTCGAAACCATGTGTTTTCCAACGTGACGAAATTCCACTTAAAAATATTCCCACCTATTTTCCAACACATGAAGTCTACTTTTCGAATACCATCCCTTTCCAAATCTTTCACTTTAATTCGAAAATTTTCCCATACTGTTCCGAAAAATTCGGGATATTACAATTTTTAACTAATTTTTAATTTTATTTTATTTCTAAAATTTGTGTTATAAATTACCAGTGAGAGCTTTCTTCTATTTTCGGTGACAGAGGTTTAAGGTGATAAAAATCTCTGGGGAAATGAGGCCCGTAGGAGCCCAATATGTTTGAATGAGATAAGTAACATCGGTTTTTAAAAAATGGACAGGATATGAGTATAAAACATTCTAACCCATATCCGCACAATAAACCAATTTGATTCTAACTTTTCAATAAATAAAATAATAATATGAAAACCATAAAAATCTAAGATAATTTATTATCAATTATCTATTCCAGCCGCACATTACCACTTAAGAGGGAACTCCACTTAATAGCACATCCAGTCATGCAGATGGTCAAAACTTATCAAAATGCTCCTCGGCATTTTCAAGGATACAAAACGAATTCATTATAAAATGAAGTAAACAACGCATGTTTCTTTAGATCAAATTCATGGTCTACATCTAGCAAAGCAAAAACTTGCACAATAATCTATATACAGTAGTCAGTAACACACCACTTGTCCTTAAGGGTTATGGTTTGATGGTGTATGGTTCAGAATTTAATCTCGAGGTTTTATATGGGACAGTCCGAGATTTTACCTGCTCCGCTTAAGTTCGAGTCGAATAATTTAACGATGGAGTTTCCAATATTTTAAAAAAAAAAGTAACACACCACTTTATCCATTCGATTGTTCTTATTGCTTTTAGTAGTATTGGCAGATTGCTGAATTTTCATTTAGCAATTTTGATATTGCATTTAGCAATTTACCAATATTTATAATTTTATGCAAGAGAATCCCCGACCTGTACATGTTTAGACCAACATCGGGGACGAGCCAGTGCCAAAAATATTTTACAATATAAGAATAAGAATACGGATTTTGAAATCCTCATATTATATCCGGTTTATCATCATCCTTACAGAGGCAACGACAAGGGTGCAGGCACAAGCATGTAATTTAGGCGTCAAACCTTGTCGCCTAATTTTATTTTTCTTTCCGGTGTTAAATGTAAAAAATAAGTCATGTTTTTGGCTAATGACTTGTTGCTGGAAGAGGAGATACGATTTCCTTACTGTGGTCGAGGATAGAAGCTTGTCCTCGCGTTTTTTGTTATTAAAGTAAACAATGACATCTCTAAGTTTTGAGGCATCAAACGATATTTAAAATATATATTAATTTTTCTTAGATATAATTATTTAATATCCTAATTTCGATCTAAATTTTGGGATCCTAACTGACTGGCCGCTTATATGGACTATCCACAAAACCATCCCTGAGAATAAGGAAAATTGAAGCATAATTATTTCTGTAAATTATAGAATACTTAGGGAAGTATATTGTAATATGAGACTTGTAATGAATCCAGCAAGCTGTACAAGTTTTAATCCAACAAGCATCAACAATCCAGAAACTGCCAAGCTTTCCAAAGATCAAGCTACTGCCATGCATGTAATTCAAACCAACTTTCGGTGGAATTGAATTTTTGGTAAAGCAAACAAAGTAACTTTCGGTGGCAACTGTAGCTTTTTTGAAAATTTTGAGCTTGATGAATGCTATAAATACAGGGCTCATTCCTGAGGTTAGGGCATCCCAAATTAGCAAGCTTCAAATATAGAAAGCTTGGTAGAGTGTTAAAGAGTGAAAGTTTTTTGTAAAGTTTAAACACTTTGTAATCTATTCTTGTAAGTAATAGAGATTCAGATTTTCCTTCAAAAATACTCTAGAGTAATCAGAGAATAATAACAAGTGGTATCAGTAGCTTTGGTTATACTTCGGTATCGTAAAACCGAAGAACGGAACTCAGTTCGAAAAAGTTGTCAAAAATCAATTTTGAGGATACCATCAGCTAGTTCACGTCGAGACGAGCACAATGGAATTTTTCGGCGACAAAACCGACATCCAGAAACACCGCACGTTCCAGCGAGTGAAGACCAGTCGCAGCCACGGGCCTCATGCGCCAGACGTAGGTTGAAGACGACCATGTGGCATCCATGTTACCGCCACATCAGCATCGGTCAGTAACACATCACCTCCAGAAACCAGTGAGCCTCCAGTACGAAGATCTGAGAGAGGCTAGATTCCATCAAATAGATACTCAGGATCTGACTATATTTACTTACTGATGAGAGGGAGCCATAAAGTTTCAAGGAAGTTGTATCTCATAAAGACAAAGAAAAATGGTTGCACGTAATGCAGGATGAAATGGAATCTCTGCAGAAAAATAATACTTATAAGATAGTCAAGCTTCCATATGGCATGAAGGCAGTGAAGAATAAATGGGTGTTCAAGCTGAAGAAAGATGGCAGCGGAAATGTGGTGAAACACAAAGCCCGATTAGTAGTCAAATGATTCCTACAGAAAAAGAGAATTGACTTTGATGAAATCTTTTCACCAATGGTAAAAATGGCTTCAATCCGAGTTATGCTAGGATTGATAGTCAGTTTGAACTTAGAGCTTGAACAGATGGATGTTAAGACATCATTTCTTCATGGTGATCTAAATGAAGAAATCTACATGGTGCAGCCAGAAGGTTTCAAGGTTTCAAGAAAAGAAAACCTTATCTGCAAGCTGAAAAAGAGCTTGTACGGGCTCAAGCAAGCACCGAGGAGTGGTACAAGAAGTTTGACTCGTTCATGGTGGGTCAAGGCTACAAAAGAATTACAGCAGATCGGTATGTATACATTAAAGGTTGCAGATGGAAATTTCATTGCTCTTCTACTATATGTGGACAACATATTGATTGTTGGACAAGAAGCAGCGAAGATTAGCCAGCTGAAGAAGGAACTCTCTAAGTTTTTCGACATGAAAGATTTATGACCAGCTCAACAAATTTTGGGAATGAAGATAGTTCGCGAGAGACATGATAAAAAGTTATGGCTTTCACAGGAGAGTTATATTGAACGGATAATCAGGAGATTCGATATACAGAAAGCCAAACCAGTCACCGTTCCGCTAGCGCACCATTTCAAACTGAGCAAGAGTTTGGGCCCCTCATCCAAGAAAGAGACAGATGAGTGACCGGCGTAAACACACATGTATAACGCAAGCGTACGTATCGTTCAAGTAGTATAAAAAGTATCGATCCCACGAGGACTTAATACCTAAGTTATTAATTTTATGAGGTTAAATGATTACTAGTATCTAACAGGTTGTTTAATTGATTTGAAATGGCGACGATTCTAAATTTAAAGACAAGTAAATAAAATTGTTCGAAAGTAGATTTTAAGAAAATTCAATATTAAAAACTATCTAGGGTTGTGATTTCTTTGCAATATCATTTTAAAGATGAAGTGGTTATCTTATAGTTGGGTAAAATATTGATTTATTAACCTGGAACACTAAATTATGTAAAAGCCTCTTCTGATTGTCAATTACAAATACCTAGTATAATCCAATTGAACCATATGTCTATGTCAACCAAATTACCTAGATTCATTAAGATTAAATTCCAATTATGGCTACCCTCGCCCGACAGGTATATTCCTATCCTGTAAGGAAATCTATTAAAGGGTTATCTATCCTCAAGGAAGATCGTGGGCTATTGAGTCTGAGGTCTTAAACTTAAAATCCCTATGTCTAGTTCATTTTAAGTTTACCTAGTCAAATAATTAATGGCCAGTTAATTAAAGAGCATTAAGATTAAGACTCAATAAATAAATCTTTATATTACCCAAATTATAATCTAACCCTTATAAACCGGTGATATTGGATTTCATCACAACCCTAGATAACTAACTTAGTTATGACACATAACTAGGGCTAGTAAAAACTTAAAAGTAAAAACCATAAAGTAACAGTGCTGAAAAGTAATTGCAGTAAAGTAAATACTGGAAGGTAAATTACAATAAAATAAATGCTAAGGTAAAAGGAATTACTTTTACTACTACTAATTTAGATATCTCCCATAAAATAATATATAAACTTGTGATAATATTACCAACCGACCAATCTGGCGGTATCCTGATTAAGTCAATTAAGTCCAACCAGCCATTAAGGCGGAAATTTGTCCATAACCAGCCATAAAGGGGGAACCAAAATAACCAGCCATAAAGGCGGAACCAAAATTAAATTACCAACCGACCAATCTGGCGGTATCCTTGATTAGTCAAGTTTAAACAGATTAAAATTAAATTACCAACCGACCAATATAGCGGTATCCTTTTTAAGTCAAATTTTAAATAGTGAATATATTATTTTTAAGGGAGATTAATCTAAATAGCAATAGTAAAAGAATTACCTTTCACCCTAGCTGGGGAAGTTACCTCCTCATGATAAATAGTAAAAAAAAACTATAAAAAGTAAGAAAGTAAATTACTATTATTACAAAACGTAATTAAAATTATTACAAAACTAAAAA
This sequence comes from Zanthoxylum bungeanum, assembly GCA_019454045.1. Taxonomy (NCBI): domain Eukaryota; kingdom Viridiplantae; phylum Streptophyta; class Magnoliopsida; order Sapindales; family Rutaceae; genus Zanthoxylum; species Zanthoxylum bungeanum. The sequence continues at coordinate 3,736 of SKCR01004505.1, read as the reverse complement.
CTAAAAATTAAAACGAAACTTAGAGAGAGAGGAACTCTCTATTTACATCAAAGAAATGGGAGAGAATGGTACAACCAAATCTGAAATCTCGAGCTCAATTTATAGGCGCGGGTAAGCTTCCAGCGTCGCGACGCCAAGGGCTTTGGCGTCGCTACGCCAGAACAGTGAATCGTGGCATGCTATCGGCTTGACACGTTGCGAGGCGGCTAAGAGGATAAGGCGACACGTGGCAAGGCGGCTAAGAGCTCAATTATTATGCTGACGTGGCGCTGACGTGGCAAGGCGGCTGAGATCAATTTTCGGCACTGTAGGATTGCGACACGTGTCAAGGCGTGATTGGCTGATGATGACGTGGCATGTTGACTCGGTTGACCTTCTGACGTGGACGATGACATGGCACGACGCGTGGCAAAGTTGACTCGTTGACCGATGACGTGGCGATGACATGGATGACGCGTGGCACACATGGCAATTGTGAGTGTCGGTACCGTAGGATGATGACACGTGGCACGGTGCACGTTAGTAGCTCGACTGTGATGGTGACACGTGGCACGGCGCATTTTAGCAAAGTCAAACTTCTCAAATTCTGACCCGTTGACCCGGCGCATGTTAGCAGATCTGGTGCATGTTAGGCGTCGCGACACTGATGACTTGGGCATCGCGACGCGGACAATTTACTGAAATGCCCTTTTTGCCAATTTTTCCTGTTTTGCTCCAAATCACCTCCAGAATGTCCTGAAACTTTATTTATCTACAAAATAACACAAAACACATCAAAATATTCACATAACTCAAGAAACTATACAATATATTAGGTTAAATGAGTGGAAAATAGTGATAAATTTACCACTCATCACACCCCCAAACCTAACATTTTGCTAGTCCTCGAGAGCAAAAACATAAAATAACATAAATAAATTAACTAAGCCACTTTCGTAGGGATCACGGTTGCATTTAGCATATGCAACAAGCCTTTAAACCCCTAGGTGTCCCTAGTGGACGAGTTGTAGTCTCGTGAGGGTTTACAGCAATGATACCCACAAATATTTTACAAAAGTAAAAAGGTATTAAAACTAATGCACACAAAAGCAAAAAGACAAGCGAAAAGAGAATAAAGAAGTTAGTAACTAATCAGATGAAACTTCTACTCCAAGTTACTAGTTGTTTTGTTTCATTCTAAATTACCAAATAAGTAAATTCTCCGATCATTTTTACCATTCTTCATAAACACAGCCAACATAATATTAAACAACTCATTTTTGCCCACAGCAGTCATAAGTGCAGTTGATAAGAGAGTAATATTTTTGTCCAAAAATTCTATCAGATTTCACACCTTTTTGTAGCAATGGAATAATTTTTTCTCATTTTTCTGATTTTTTTCTTTGATTTTTTCGTTTCTATTTTTTATTTATATACAATACCTTCCGTCTATGTAGCGAGCTTTGGGTCGGTGGTTCCCAAACCAGTTGGCTTTAGGGCACCAGGTGTTAAGACACCCCTACGGACTTAATTACTCAGACTTCATATATATATATTTTTGCAGCATCTTTGATCCATGTAACGAGTTTTGGGCCAGTGACTCCCAAACCAGTTGGTTTTAGGGCACTAGGTGTTAAAACACCCTTACAGACTTAATAACTCGGATCTCAGATTTTTTTTTTTCCATCACTCTTGAGATGCTTCCTCCGATTAAACTAGAGCACTAATATTACGAACTTTTTAATTTTAGCTCATGTCTGTATGTTTCCATGTTTGTTGATAATACCTGTCAACTGAGCATATGAAGATTCATTTTAGTCCGTTTTATGGAGAATTCACAAATTAAATAATTTAAAAGGAAATAAACAAAAATTAACTTGTTTCGAAAATAGGTTTGAGATACGTCTCAGGAGTGGAAACTCCTTACTCAGCTATCCTTTACCAATTTCACCTTTTTAGTCAAAACATAAAAACGCAAAATATTTTTGTAATTTTTGAAAATTTTCCAAATTTTTTTTTGTATTTTTCGAAAAATTTTGGACTAAAAATAAAAACAACATACAAACTAAAAACAAGGTACTAATCAACTAATTCCCTCCCCCAAACCTAAATGAGACATTGTCCTCAATGTCTTAAATAGTAGAAGAAGAGTTTAGAAGATAATACCTGGTTCGCTGAAATTTTACAGGAAATTAAAGGTTAAGATCCAGATTAATTCGACGCCTTTTACCACGATCGTCCTCGGACCAATTTATCTTTGAAATGATAGGGTCACCTTTTGGTTCATAGGCTATGAGTTGGTCAATTAGATCTGGAGCAGTTCTGACAGTAAATAAGAGTTCTTTTAAAGGTTTTGATATGAACCCATTTCTCCGAGCATCATCAAGAAACACACAAAGAAAATCATAAAACCCATCAACGTTGTACAGCCCAATTGGTTTCTGGTGTATGTTCAGGTTCGCCCAAGATAACACAATAAAACTTCCTCCAATGTACCCAAGCCACCTGGCAAAGCAATAAAAGCATCAGCACGGTTAATCATTTCTACCAGTCGTTCAGACATACCTGGCACGATTAATTCCTCTCCGTTTGATGGTTCAATAAGATTTGCCTCTGCCAAAGGTTTTGGGATAATTCCCAAAACGTGACTGCCTCCTTCATGTACAGCCTTTGAAACAATCCCCATAAGTCCGAGATTACCTCCGCCATATATTAAATGCATATTCCTTGCAGCTAAGACTCGACCCAATTCCTGTGCTGCATCTATGTATTGTGGTTTAGTACCAACAGTACTACCGCAAAACACACAAATATTTTCAACTCTTCTTCTTGAAGTGGCTTCCATTTTTTACTCTGGATGTCTTCAAAGTGCAATGATGAGTTGAATTTATAATACCTGAAAAGGGTGAGAGTAAAAATAGCACAAGTATCTTCCAGGACGATTAGTAGCAAAATAGTAAAACAGTCGTGATAGTCAACAAGATCTGGATCCTGTCTGAGGAAATAAAAGAAAACAACAAAACAAATTACAATTATTAGAAAAGACAAAGAGATATAATATGTATAAGAATTTACAGTTTGATTGACGTCTATGCGTCAGGACAAGCTTCCCATCCAATTTCTTTATAAATTGGCAAACAGGGTCTTTTTGAGTCAGATTCCCGAGACTTAACAGTTGTCTTTCTTTTTGAAATTGTGTATGTAATTTGCGAATGGCTATATGAACATATCCACTGGGATGCGTCTCAAGAGTCGAAGATATATCATCTAAAGACTCCTTACTCATGTCATCCCTAATGAATTTAATTTTATCTTCACGATTATCAGACACCATTCCTAAAGAACGACAACGAGTATTGCAATTCCATCGTGCACATTTGTAACAAACATCCATTTGCTTAGCTCTACGTTTCTTTGCATATGTGCTTCTTCCACAACCAGGCAGATGTGAAATAAAAGAGTCAGAAGACTCACCTGCCAATCGGACTCGTGCTTCAATTACCCAACGAATATCATTAGGAACACCATGAATTGTTAGTAACCTCATCCGTTCCAAGCGAGTTTTGTATACTTTTATCAGAGATTTTTGAGGGAGAGAAGGAAATTGCTTGTGAAGATTTGCGAGAGCTTCTTCCATCTTGAAATGTCTTAATCTGCAAAAACTAAACACACAAAAATTAAATCACTCCAAATCAAAATATATACAAGATTTGCATGGGTTGCCTCCCTGCGAGCGCTAAGTTTAAAGTCGTCAGCT
>SKCR01004504.1:0-26535 GCA_019454045.1 Zanthoxylum bungeanum | reverse complement strand
ATTCCGCTTTATGGCAAGAAGCCATGAAGTCCGAGATGGATTCCATGTACGCCAACCAAGTTTGGACACTAGTTGATGCACCAGAAGGCGTAAAGCCTATTGGATGCAGATGGATCTTCAAGAAGAAGACCGACATGGATGGCAACGTACAAACGTACAAAGCTAGGCTTGTAGCGAAGGGGTATCGTCAACAATATGGCATTGATTATGACGAAACCTTCTCACCCGTTGCCATTATTAAATCCATTCGGATAATGCTTGCAATAGCTGCATATTTCGACTTCGAGATATGGCAGATGGACGTTAAGACCGCTTTCCTTAACGGAAACCTTTTGGAGGATGTTTATATGCAACAGCCTGACGGTTTTATCGTACCAAGACTTGCAAACAAGGTTTGTAAGTTAAATCGATCCATTTATGGATTGAAGCAAGCATCACGGTCATGGAATCAGCGTTTTGATGAGATCTTAAAAGAATATGATTTCGTGCAAAACGCAGATGACCCTTGTGTATACAAGAAGGTTAGTGGGAGAGCACTTACTTTTATTGTCCTTTATGTCGACGAATTATTGCTTATAGGCAATGACATTCCCATGCCAACGTCGGTGAAAGCTTGGCTTTCATTAAACTTCTCCATGAAAGATCTGGGAGAAGCAGCCTTTATTCTTGGAAGAAAGATCTACCGGGATAGATCTAGAAAGCTGCTTGGACTCTCCCAGAGTACATACATTGATAAAGTGTTGAAGCGATTCAACATGGAACAATCCAAGAGGGGATTGGTTCCAATGGTACGTGGTACCTCTCTGTCTAAGGACATGTGTCCTAAGACTCAGGAAGAGAGACACAACATGAGTCGGATACCGTTCGCCTCGGTAGTCGAATCGATCATGTATGCCATGATATGTACACGACCTGATGTCTCATATGCTTTGAGAATGTGCAGTCGCTATCAGGCCGATCCAGGTGAAGGTCACTGGATAGCAGTTAAGAATATCCTTAAATATCTTAAACGAACTAAGGATGCTTTCTTAATTTATGGAGGTGGAGAACTTGCGGTATCTGGGTATACCGATGCAAGTTTCCAAACCGACAAGGATGACTACAAGTCGCAATCCGGGTACATTTTTTGTTTGAATAACGGAGCAGTGAGCTGGAAATCTTCCAAGCAAGATACTGTTGCCGATTCAACAACAGAAGCGGAGTACATCGCTGCATCTGAAGCAGCAAAGGAGGCAGTTTGGATCCGAAAGTTCCTAATCGGATTAGGAGTAGTTCCGTTAGCAGCTGAGCTCGTTCCATTGTATTGTGACAATAACGGGGCTATAGCGCAGGCTAAGGAACCAAGGTCTCATCAACGGTCCAAGCATGTTCTTCGACGTTACCATCTGATTCGTGAGATTATACATCGTGGCGATGTAAAAGTCGAGAAGGTCACATCAGATGACAACATTGCAGATCCGCTGACGAAGGCTGTTCTTCAGCAAGTTTTTGAACGACACATACATAGTTCGGGTATTAGATGCTTGAGTGACTGGCTATAGGCCAAGTGGGAGATTGTTAAACATTATGTCCCATAGCGTCACTGTTTGTAAATGATATTGTATTATTGTACAAAATTAACTATGTGATAATGAAATTGCCTTTTGCCGTTTTGTAATATTATTTACTTTGATATATAAATGGCGAAAGTCCATATGATTAATACCGGATTGAGATGATATGAGACAGTATCAATCCATAAAGGTTTAATCATTAAATATCCCTAGTCGGAGTATTATCGAGATCGGACATCGATAATGCGGAATAGACTAGTATTGCGCTTGTGCACGTTGTGAGGGCACAACGGCATAGTTCTCATATATTTAAGTATTGGATACTTATACAAGTGCGATAGGAGGTTGTGTTTTACCGATGGTACGGAAAACAGCTTCGCTCTGGATAGACCCCGCGGAATCCCATTGGTAGTATGTCTGTGTGTCTATGGGAGGCCGCATCAGGGTAGGTGTATATGGTTTTAACCTGAGACTTACATCGCTAGTACTTGCGACAATCAGTAAACTTTGGTTTTGGTGGTTGGGGACCTTAACCGGTTCTGTGTACACCTCTTCTGGGTTTATCGAGAATCGTAGTGTACTGGATGTGATGTCGAGATGGAAGTATCACTTCAGACATATGGAGGTGATGATCACGCAGGACACGAACTAGTACTCTATAAAAGGTTGCAACCGTCGGGACAATATGACCAGGTCAGGATTGTCCGATTTAAAGAGACTAGTTGCTTGATGTCCGATATATGTTTCGTACGGGGCAGACACATCTCCAGCCCCAGGCCTAACATGTGATCGTCCGATACTGGATCGATGTACGTAATACTACGGTATACTACGCTTGATATAGATCTTATATTCCTATAAGAATATTTCTGGAGAATTGGGTAGGCATGGCGCTTTGCTAGAAGCCAACCTTGTCTTGTGAATCGGTAAGAACGTAGTATGAGGTACGTACATGTTGGGATTATCCGACGACCGTATTTACTGCTAACATATCCGGAGATCTCTTGGGTCGCTTCCTGAAGATTCACCTATGATATTTGATTCGGACTTAATTAATCTTGGATTAATTGAGGAGAAACTTTATCTTGGATAAAGTGCCTTATTTAGAGAGAGAACGATTAATTTGGAATTAATCGATAAAATTATTATATTCGATATAATAATCGAAATTCGATTTCGACGCGAAATTAAAATTAGATTTTAATTCGGGCATACGAGTTAATTTAAAATTAATTCGTTAGCGACGTAAATAATAATTTCGCCAGGCGCAATTATTTATTAAATTCGATTTAATTAACGTCGCGACGTAAGTTCGGTATTTCGGAAATATCGAACCCGAACGCGTGAGTGCACGTGGGCCCACTTTCATTTGGAAACGTGTGGGGCCACATGACACATGTCATTATATGCATTATTTAATTGTTAATGCATTGCATGGTGATAGTGTACAATACACTCAATGGTTTTGCATGGAGTTTGAGTGTTTGACACTCTAAGCCATTGCATGATTTATGTCATAAGTTTATTATTAATTTAATAAATATTATGGCATAAATATAAATTGATTTTTGGTAACAAAAATTAATTACACAACTCTCTTCTCTCTCTCACATTGCCGAAACCTGAAACAGTTTTGGGCTCTCCATTTCTTCATTTTTTTGTTGCAAAAACTTGAAGAAATTGTGTTTGTTTGGAACATAAATTCACACACAAGGCTAGCACCTTCAAGGGATCATAAAGAGGTGATAGGGAAACCATCAAAGAGCTTGGAATACACAAAGCTTGGAGCTTCAACTCTTTTTCCTCCCTTGGCCGAAACTTGAAGCTTGGAGATTCAAAGATTTTCTTCATCACTTCTGATCACAAAAGCATTGTAAGTATGATTCCGCCATACTTCATCTTTTAAATATATATTCATTGTTGTATTTCATATGCTTAATCTTTCCTTGGGACATATAATAGAAACCAACATAAGGTTCCATAAAAATCTGTTAGACAGACTTCATATTAGATATGAACCGGAAAGAAACTGGGTTTTCTCATTCCTGATGATTTGGGAATGCTAGGCATATGTTTGGATGATACCAAACTATAAACCAAATCAGATAAGTGCCTAAGTTGTGGGTTATCCTAGGGATACCAAAGTATAGTACTTATACAACTCAAAAGAGAACAATGTAATTGTTGCTCTCAATGCGGTTTTCCTAAGAGGAATACTGATATGCAGTGGTAAGTGGGAGGAAAGTAAAACTCGATGAAAATCAGAGTAATACTATTCCAGACACCGAATCTTAATGGAACACAAATATTCATCAGAGATGAAACTATACCAGTAATCTTCGAATACATAACTGTTGGTTTCCTCTAACGGTCCCAAGATCAATTATCAAGCATGAAACAAGTGTAAATACAATCAAAGGAGGTGCGGAAAAATTCACATGGATCGGTAGAGATGCTACGAAGAACAAAAACGAACTTCAACTTTCTGCCTTCTCAAAACTCTGCAGTGGGCCGCTCGGTGTGGGGACTGCTCGGCAATGGCTTGTCTTCCTCCTCCAAGAATTGGCCATGGATGTCCTTTGAAGCTCCAAGTTTTGTGACAAACTTCCATGCTCACGAACTCACAGCCCTATCACCTTGGTATGCCTCCTATGGTGTGCTAGCACTTTAGATCTTGCAACAAAATCATTTTCTTCTCCATTGTTGCTCGGTCAAACCAGAAAATAGAGGAGAAGAGGCGTGAGAGAGAAGAAGAAGTTTTGGCTCCAAAACCTTGTGAAACTGTGAAGCAGGAGAGAGAGAGGAAAAAGAACAATGTATTAGGTTTTTATATTTTCCAAAAATTAATAAACCATTTACTTTTTCAATTTCAAAAAGAAAAGCATTTAATGCTTTCTTTCTTCTCACATCAACTCACATCAATCTATCAAATGTCACATCACTCAAAGTGACATGTGATTTGACGCTTGATGTGACTTGTGATTTGACGCTTGAATTGACTTACGTGCCGCACTCAAATTCGAAATGCGAATGAGCTCGCAAATAATCTCGGGCTCGGGTTCGCTAATTCCAAATTAACGAATTTTTCTGTTGCGTCGTAATTAAACGATTACGCCTAGCAAAATCACTATTCACGTTGCTAACGAATTAATTCTAAATTAATTCTTTCGCCGGAATTAAAATCTAATTTTAATTCCGCGTCGAAATCCAATTTCGTTTCATATATCAAATATATTATTTTATCGATTAATTCCAAATTAATCGTTCTCTCTCTAATGATATTTTATCCCAGATAAAATATCTCTACAATTAATCCCATATTAATTTTCTCTCTCATTGAATTAATCCCAGATTAATTAAAGTGCGAGTCATATGTCATCGGTGAAACTTCGGGAAGCGACCCATGAGATCTCCGGATATGTTGGCAGTAAATCGGGTCGTCGGACTCTCCGAACACGTAAGTTCCTTGTACTACGTTTACACCGATTCATAAGACAAGGTTGGCTTCTAGCAAAACGCCATGCCTACTGTAGGACACAGAACTTGACGACGCTGTTCTAGGCTGGCGGCCTAGTTGGGAGTACGAAATAACATGGAGTCGCCACCCGGTGTGAACCGGGACAAAGATTTAAGGCCGCACTCACCCCTCGCAAGGGAAGACCTCAAACCGTTGGGTTCAGAATGGTCCCTTACTTATGTCACTTGTGATGATATGATTTGTGCAATAAACTAACCGAATCTATTCAACATTCATGCTCTAGGGTAATCTACGCCTAAGTTCGCATGCATAATAATAACAATGAGAACCTATATCTAAGTTAGCATACTTCAAAGTAAGTTATCATGACGGCAAACACGCAATAACATACAATCATCACACAAACATGCTCAATTATCTATTGCGGAAAATAAATAAGAATCTAAGCATAAATATAAATTAAATCCCTAATGTAAAAACAACATAATCATGCATAAAGAAATAACTTTCTATTAACTAAATCATGCTTAAGACAAATAACATGCTGACAACCTAATCATGGTTTAATAACAAATAAATAACCTACGAACTACAACATGCTCAAACACAAGTTTGGATGAGACGAAATACGTGTCTCTTAAGTGGTACGTGGCGTTGTATCCCGAGTACAAACCGCACTACCGTCCATTCGGATTCGGCTACGGAATTTACGTCCGGGTTTCCATCCTATATACCATAAAAGGGAACACACATTCCGCTCATCCAACAATCACATCATGCCTCAAACGACTCTCATGCGATAATATTTCTAAAGTAAATAAAATAAACGAAAGATAATAAATAAAAGGGTGCCCTCAGGTCTGACCTCTTTTTTCGTCTCAAGAAAGGGCGTTACACGTACGATGGAAGGGTGAATGATCCGCAACTCTTTTGGTTCACCAACTCAACATCTTTCCTCGCTGTTTTGCTGTTCGGGCTGCTATTTTTACTCCGCTTTGTGGTGTTTCTGGTCTCGGTATTGGCTCACTGTTTTGCGGTGATGTGGGAATGTTTTGGGCAGTTTTTAGATGCAGTTTTGGGTTAATTCGGGGACTGTTTTGGGGGTCTATGTTGCGGCAAAACTTGGCAGAATGGGGCTGTGATGTGTGGTAGTTTATGAAGCAGTACAGTGGGCGTTTAGGGCTGTGTTTTGGGCGTGCAGTGGGGGTGTTTTGGGGCTGTTTTGGCGTGGCTTTGGGGCTGTATTTGGGGCTGTTTTGGCGTGAGTTTAAGGCTGTGAATGGGGCTTATATGCGTGAAGGTTGGGTGAGTGTGTGGCATGGGCTACTCAGGATGTGAGCGTGAATTGCTTGTGTGAAGGCTGAGGGCAGTAGGTGCTTGCGTGGTGGGCTGGCGTACGTGAGCGTGAATTGCTTGTGTGAAGGTTGAAGGCAGCAGGTGCTTGCGTGGAGGGCTGACGTGATGGACGAGTGGTGGCACTAAGGGCTGATGAAGGGCCTTTATGCATGAAAGGGGCAAAGCGTGAGTGGGGTAGTGGCTGAGTGGAGGGGACGTGAACGGCATGTGGCGTTAAAGGGGCCTGAAGGATGGTGCTTGGCCTGAGGCTTGGTTGAGTGGAGGCTTGTGTAGCGTGATCAGTGGGCGTGAGGGGCTTTAGGGGAATGTGGCGTGAGTGGGCAGTGCGTGGTCTGCCAGGTGCGTTTGATGCTTAAAGGCTGCTTAGGGGCTGATTGTTTATTTGGTCGATGTGGGAGTGAGTTGATGAGTGGTGTGTGAGGCTAAGGTTGATTTGCTAAGGGTTGAGTGGTTTGTGAATGAGCTGCTGCTAGTTTAGGTTTTTTGGTCGATTTGGTAGAAGGAAAAATGCGTGCGTTTGGTTTTATGTGTGAGTCGGTGGAGCAAGGGTTTTTTCGTGGTCTTCAGTTTTATTGTTTTTTGGTGAGTGAGAGGGGTGTCTAGGGTTGCTTTGTTGGTTCTTGGTTGAGGATCTTGCGTGAGTTAAGGGGTAGAGATATGAACGTGTGTTGATGGTCACGGCTTTGATTCTGGTTTCACGTTGGTGGAGGGCAGGCTCAAGGGACGTGAGGCGAAAGTGAGAAGATATTAGGGTTATGTCTGTGTCTTTGTTTTTGATCGGTGAAGGGGTGTGAAGCTAAGCTTAGATTTTTTTGGTCGGTAGGTGTGGCTGGTTAAGAGAGCCGAGAAGGTGCAGGTCTGGTGCATGTAAGGGTTTCGGTTGTTCTTGAGGGCTGTTGATGTGGCTGTGGCTTATGGTTTGTTCGGCTAATTGAGTGGTCTGTATGGCCTGAGATCTCTTGGCTGATGAGGGTTTATGGGCTGCTGGTTGTTTGCTTATTCACGCTGAGGAGAGAGACGGGTGTGGCAGCCGTGAGGAGAGACAAATGGGGTTCATTCGGTGACAGAGACGGGAGGATGATGAATGCTTCTGTCTTAGGAAGGAGAGAGGCGCATGTAGTAGGGTTTCATTTTTTTGTGTGTTTTTTTTTGGTTACTGCCGAGTTAGTGAGCAGAGAGCCAGATGTCTAGGGTTTGTTGTTGTTTATATAGTGAAAGGGTAGGGTTAGGGTTTCTGCATGGGTTTATTTGAAAGGAAAGAAATCAATTAATTTATGTGTGTGTTTAATTTAATTATTTAAGGAAGAAATTATTTAAATTAGGTGAGTGATTTATTTAATTTTGAAATTTAATTTAATTAGATTTAGTTTAATTTAATTTGTGAATTTAATTTAATTGGTTATAATTGGATTGGACTTTAATTTGATTTAGTTTAATTGGATTTTAATTGTATTTTAATTTACTTTAATTAGTTTAATTTGTGACATGTGTTTTAATTTAATTTAAGTTTAATTTGTGACATGTATTTTAAATGTTTTAAATATTTAATTTGTGAGATGTGTTTAAAAACAGAGGTCTAACAAGCGAACCCGAAGCGAAACAAGCGAGTTAAATCTGACAAAATGCTAATTTCCAACTTTACCCTTCGAACGTTCGTTTCCCGCGGCTTCCACAACTGAAGAGGTAGTGTCTCCATACGAGACTCATCATCGGGCCTTATATGCAAAAATGCAGTGCCTACAGTCGCCCCACTTTGATGGGACTTGTGCAGTATGTAACATTGACAATCCTATCAAAGTTATGCAATGCATTTTTACTTACCTGGCTCGCCAGCTGCCACCTGACTTGCATGTTGCTTCAAACTGAGTTGATATGGTGGTGAGGTGCCTCGACCTCTGGGCTTTGTTACCGAACCACCGAAGATCATCTGTACTACAGACTATGAAAGCCCACCAAAAACCACACAGGTTTGTGGAACAGGTACAGCTGAGCGGGTAACAGACAGGTTCCTCCTTTCGTACAGGGTTACTTACGAGTTGAGTAAAGTCTTGGTTGGCTAACGAACCCCTTGTTATTGTATCAGCCGAGTTATAGCCATTTAGTGAAGCAGACCTTCCCTGACGGGTATACCATAAACCCTTTCGGATGAGGAAAGAAGCCAGCCCAATCCTCACAAAGATAGACCGTTCAGAGCCGTGTGGATTGTGATGATGATGCAGTGGGCCCTCGACCCTGGGACGCATCCCGGAACTGCAACCGACAACGGGGGCACCTCGACCCTGGGCACCTCGACCCAACACAGCTGTCAATATGGACCTCGCCCTCGAACTGATGATGTAGTGGGCACCTCGACCCTGGGCACCTCGACCCGGAACTACAACCGACAACGGGGGCACCTCGACCCTGGGCAGCTCGACCCAACATCGCTGAAAATAGGGACCTCGCCCTCGAACTGATGATGTAGTGGGCACCTCGACCCTGGGTATCTCGACCCCGAACTACAACTGACAACAGGGGGCACCTCGACCCTGGGCACCTCGACCCAACACCGCTGACAATAGGGACCTCGCCCTCGAACTAATGATATAGTGGGCACCTCGACCCGGAACTACAACCAACAACGGGGGCACCTCGACCCTGGGCACCTCGACCCAACACCGCTAACAATAGGGACCCGTCGCTGACTCGGAACTCCTGAAGTAGTGGCACCTCGACCCGGAACTACAACCGACAACTGGGGCACCTCGACCCTGGGCACCTTGACCCAACACCGCTGACAATAGGGACCTCGCCCTCGAACTTCTGATATAGTGGGCACCTCAACCCTGGGCCCTCGACCCAATACTGCTGACAAAGTGGGCATCACCCTCAAACTGATGATGTAGTGGAGCATCGGTCGACCACAGACACCAAAGCTTGAGGAGCCGGATAGCAGCGTTGCAGTCAGCCAGTCACCAGGTCTTGGGTGGATAAGAGTCAAGTTGTTTATGAGTTTATTTGTAAAGTAATTGAGTTGTTTATAAGTTTAGTTGTATAAGTTTAAAGTTTGTAAAAGGATTTGTTTATATGTATTTTCAGGCACGGAGCCCAATTATTATGTCTTGAGTTTATTGATTTGGTGTATATTATTAGTGTCGGGCCCAATAGGTTGTTTAGAAGAGCTCGACTTGATCCAGGTTGCTCGATTTTAGCAGAGGTTATGCCGAAATTTCGGCAGAGTCAGAGGCTTATGGAGTCAGGATTTGCCTGTCTTCTGCCGGTGCATCCTAGCTTAGGCGGGATGTTACATGATTCGAGCAAAAAACCGTGTTTTATGCTATTTTGTGGAAAGTTTCGTAGTGTTTCTATATTTTTTATGTCAATTTTTGATATCGAATAAATATGTTTATGTGAAATATGAATGAATTATTCATATGAGATATTGAATAATTTATTTGGTAAGTTTAAAAAATTTTTAAATTACGATTTCGTCCGAATCGTGCTCTTCCGATGCGCCTTTGAGAAAACCCCAACAAAGAAGAGAGGGAATACATGAATAGTAACCAGCTTTTAAGTGATGGGCTGATTTTTGTAAATAAAATTTTAATTTTAATTAAACACATGCTTCAATTCTAGAGAATTCATAAAATAACATTGTTCATCCCATAAAACATACAATATTGACCTAGTTCTCGTCAAAATTGGGGAAAATATTGAACATGAAAGTTGTATATTATTGTCTAAGCGTTTCGACGATATAATGATCAACAAAAATGGACATTGATAGCTTAAGTTATAACCAAAATACTAAAGGTTATCCAGTACATGATAGAAAAATAATCGCGTACAGGAATTTCAAATAATTCATTGAGTTTTTCTAAAAATGATGTCATAAATACTAATGCACTTATAATTGAAACTTATATTAAATTTAATATAAATGATTATGAGATAATCATTTAATATTTTTAAAACTTTGTAATTATTTAAGTATGTTTTGTAATTTAATATATAAATTTTGAAAATGATTGGGTTTAAAATTTGATTTTAAAACTCATTATTATAAAAATGGTAGTTACATCTTTTTAATTATTATAAAAATGATTGTTACAGTGGGCTCGAGTGGCTGAATATTGCTTGAAAAAAATGAAAGTTTCATTATTTTTTTTATTTAGCACATGTTAATGTCGTTATGAGAAATTAAAATAAGATCAATTTATTGTTACAAATTGGGTAATGGTGAAATTTCAAAGGGCAGGCAAAGGGAGAGTTTTGTAATCTTATATTATCAAAAACCTAGCCACCTAGCTCTTTTTCTATTCTCTCAACTTGTTAAAAGAAAAAGCAAAAAGAAAACATGTGTGTGACATTCTTCTTCTCTTAAAAGTTTAGAGACAACTTAGTGAGTACTGTAGTCCCACTATTTTTTGTTTTTAGCAAGTCATAGCACAGAATAGCATAAGGATTTCAAAAGTGAACTTTCTTTTCTTATTCTCTTTTAACTCTCACGGTAGTGAGCGAAATTCTGCTCACTTTCTTCACGTTTTTGGGATGGTTTTGTGTTTGTTTTTTCTCCAATTTTGTGCATAAAATTTGGAACATAAAGGACTGAGTTGGGGACATTTCAGTACTGTTTTGAATAAAAATATAGCCTGGAACTGCTATTGAAAAATAGCAACCAAAATAGTAAGTTATGCACAAGTGTGCATTGCATTTTCGGTGTTGCAAACGAGTGATCTGATTTGTAGCTGAACAGAAGGTTGTTTTGTGTCTGAAAATAAATCACAAACAACACAAAATATAAGCTTCAAAATTGGTTCAGATTCGGCAATAAGGGGGCAGAGGTAGAAAATATTTTCAAGGTCGATCCCGATACCTTAAGGCGTTTTCAAGGCAATGAGTTAATTTGTGAATAGTTTGTGCATTGATTCCAACATGGACTGTGTTCCAGGTTTCCAAATTTTAGGATGAGTCATGTCCACATAAAGCATTCATAACCACGACTTGCTCTTACATTTATTTGACCGCATATATTTGAATGTATGAGTTCCAGTGGTTTATTGACTCTTATTCATTTGACCGCATACTTTTAAAACACAGATATATTAAGAAAGATGCCTTTAAGCGGTACCTTTTACTGTACTTTGGCTCTGAAGACGTTTCTAAACGTTAGGTAGTTGGATTCGCACCAGGGGGAATAGCTCCAAGAATCAGTGTTCACACTCATTTTCTCTCAAGGTCACTGTTTTTAAGGTTTTGGCAAGGTTTCTCTTAAGTGGGTTTCTCTAAACTAGCCTCTGAATCCTCCACATTATGAAGGGAACCTCTCAATTTATAGCTAAAATGGGGACTGAGAATGGAAGGAATGGGTAGAATCCCCTCCTTTTCTCTAGTGATTACCAGTCTTCTAGGTCAGTTAAAGTTAGAGACTTGTCCGGTCGGATGTACATTTTGGGATGTACCTTCGGCCGAACATAATCAAGCTCGCGATTCTTGCTATTTGAATTTTACATATGTGTTGACTGCTCGATACATGTTTGGTAGGATATTAGAATTGAATTATATGTCCAGCCGGACGTAATCACGACCCTTAATTTCAGTAATTGACAATCTACTCGTTCAATGATAGTTGAGTTATGTCCAGTCGAATTAGGGTTTTTCAAGGAATATCAGGCCGGATTTACTGGCTAGAGAAAAAGGTAGGTCGGACATAGTTGATGTCCAGCTGGTTTTTGGCCATGTTCCCTAGAGTTCCTTTCCTTCCTGACTTTCATCCATATAATTCCCTAATTTTCAGAGTGTGTCCCTATAAGAGACTCATCATCAGACTATGCATGAAAATACAATGTCTACAGTAGCTCTTGTTGGGATATATACCATGGAGCATAATGTAATATGTAAACGTGATTTTATTTAAAGTAATAAATGATGCAGTTATTCATTTATTAAAATATTGATTTTAAAATTGCATATTATAAATTATCATTTATGCCCTTAGATATTAAATGTACTTTCAGGCTTAGTTAAGTGTTTTACATGAGAGGATTTAAGTCTGAATTTAGTAATCCTAAAAAATCCGTAGAGAACAAACGAAGACAGACACTTTGTTTGTGTTTAACTACAGCTGTGGTTCATTCTATATTATATGATGACTTTGATCAGAGTTCGTTCACGTGATGACATGGGAATGAGTGCACTTTATATGATACAATAGTATATGACTGGACCAGGATAGAAATGAATTTCTTTAAATCCGTTAAACAAATAAATTCATATCAGTCTAATAGATGATCATATTAGTTTGATCTGAATCATGATTGTACTACGAACTCCTACATGGCAGGCTATGTTCTTGATTTACAAAGGTGATGTTGGTGAAGAAATACTGACCAATAGTTAAGTACTTTGGGGACATGGTTTGGTGTGTGGCTGATGACGTTTTACATCGATATAGAGTACACTCCTTCTTGCGAGAAGTAGATGAGTATCTTCCTTAAGGGTTGATTTGGTACTTAAAGGGTTAGAGCATTCAATTCTTTCAATTACGAATAGAAAGATTAATATTCATAATTGTTATGAATAAATCGTTCATTACATAATCAATATGTGCTTGTGGCACAAAAAATTTAGAGGGGTATAACGAACATTATGACCCAGCTGCAATTATAAGATACTCGTGGATGGTCAATCTGTATGTAGTGATTATATCGATGGACGCCGACGAGTTTCGGTATAAAATATATATGCAGTAACTAGAGTGCAGCTTTAGGTTTTTTGTTGAATAACCTAAAGTTAATATTTCAGAATATTTGATTAAAGAGTTTTAATCAATATTCCGACAATATTGGAGCTCAGAGCTGTAAGTCTATTTTGTCTCTATGATAGCTTGTTACATAACAGAAATCATAGAATAAATTGATAGTCCCATTATAAACTCATTTGAAAAAATATTATAATTGAAAATTATTTAATGTCATAATTATTATCTAGATTAATAATTATATAATGTCACACTTGTAACTATATATTAAATGTTTAATATATAGTTTTATATTAATGATTATTAGATCATCATTTAATATAATATTTGAATTTTGAATTAAATTTTATTTAATTCAAAATCAAATATGTAATATGTAATATGTAATATAAGTTACATTTTAATATTTTTAATTTCTAATTAAATGATATTTGATATCATAATTAATTTTTGAAATTAATAATTTTTTGTGACATTTATACCCTTGGCCAGATTTTATATATATGATTTGGGTTATGGTTAATTTTATACAAACACAATTTTAACTTAAACCCTAAATATAAATACAAAGTATTTCTTTTAGAAACACTAACCTTAGCCACTTTCATCTTTTCATTGAGATTGAAAAGAGAGAAAAGAAGAGAAAATATGAAGGAAGGATTCTCACAAGAAAATCTTTCCTCAAGTAGTTGATCCGAGCCCACTCCCACGGATTTTTAGTGGTAAGTCATAACAAGAAAAATTGATTGGTAGATGGAATCCTTCAATACACTCTCACGGTAAACTCATGGCAACTAGTTGGAATCAAATCAAAAGAGCCACGCATGTTACACGCTTGTGGATTTGAAGAAGATGCACAAGTGTTTGGTGCATGGGAGACGAATATTCATTGGACTTTGTTGCTGTGTGCCTGGTTTGTCCTCGTGGGTTCATGGCTCATCAAGCCTTGAGCATGGCCATGCTGTTGAGTGGTGCATGAGTTTTTGGCAGTGTGAGCATTGTTAAAAGGGACAATTGCATGTGACTTAATCACCAACAAATGAAATAAGGCACGCATGGTGCACGTTAGAAGATGAAGAGTCACAAAAATTCACATACAGGACTGTTCGGCAGTATGTGCATTTGCAGTGTGTGAGCTTATTCTACAATGTAGTTCAAAATAGTGTAGTGTAAATGAGAAGAAAAATTTTCCACGGTCGATCTTGGTGTATAAAAGCATTTCTGCTGCGTGAGGAGCTTTCCTGTGAAGTGTTTGCGAGATCGGTTCCTATAATTGGCATCAAGAGCGAGGTTGAAAAGTATTCTAAACTTCTATTTTTATTTTAATTATGAGATAATATTATGTGTTGTTTATTTTTTTATGTATGAGATGTATGAATTTTTTTTTCCATAAGAGTGGGCATAAATAAATAAATTTTATGTGATAAAATTATTAATGTGATGACTGTTTATTTATTATAAAAATACATTAGTCTTAACTTTTTCCGGTTCTTAATTTTATTTTATTTATTTGGTGATGTAAAGCCATAAGGAAAATTTTGCAAGTGTTGTAAATAATTTTTTTTTAATGTATTTTGAGTTATATCATTTTATGTAAATTATGGTTCCATTACCATCAACGATATTGTGAGGAGTTACGTTGTGCAAGCCATTTCATGGAGCAAGAGTTGGAGATCAAGGGAGGCCTTGGTAATTTATCTATTAATTATATTAGTATAGAAAAGTAAGAGCCCGATCAATGCTTTAGTTTTGTTGTATGTATGTTTTAATTCAAATTATTTGAATAACATGTCATATAGCATAGAATGCACACTCATGCATTATAACATGTTATATATCATAGGATGCCCACTTGTAACACCCCGCCAGAGGCATGATATCGGCAGGAGACAGGATTAACCCATCTACATAAGCCTCTAAATTTACGAAAATCCGACATGATGTATCATAAAACCGGACAACCTGGATCTTAGTCCAGCATCAAAGCGATCTCAAAATAAACATCATATATCAAAATGGACCTCAGGTCCACACCAACACATCAAAAAATTTCATAAGGGCTCCGTGCCCATATCATCTATCAACACTTAAGGGCTCTGCCCACAACATCATAAGAAATCAAAACATTTATTTAATTTTTACAAATAGCATGCTCGGCAAGACAAATAAAATATTAATCCCAAATCCTACACTTCTAAGCTTATCTCATGACACTTGCGAGGAAGACTCCCGCTTGGGTGATCCGTGTCTCGAGCATGCCTTCCAAATCTGAAGTGGTTGTCCCATTTGGAAGCCAACCTACAACACTAGCAAACTGATTTATTATGAGTTTTAAAAACTCAGTAAATAACCATGCTAATATTGCAACAAACAAGTAAAACATTTCAACATATTAATAAAATTGCTAAATTGTTACAAATTCATATTTACCGACTTTTATTATCCTTTATACTTTACCATAATAAATTTTTAAATCTACATATATGTCAATCTATTAGCCAAACATTCAAATCACACAAAGCATCGACCTGAACATTACAAACAAGTCGTTTTACATTGAATCCATTTCCATTATATGTGACGTGGGGTCAAACTTATTATACTTTATTACGATTAAGCATCTTTGAAATATCATCAAATTGATGAAACAATCACACTTCTTTCAATTCAAAACATACTTCTCTTATATACATGCAAATACAATATCGTAATTCTTATACATATGCATACATACCAATACAACTTAACAAACATGCTTTATAACATCTAATACTTACATTAGTTTTCAAATTCACTCATACATACACATAGTCACACACATAATCATCATGCAGCCAACCACGAAGCACATATAACAGCCAATACATCAAAGAAAACATAACCAAACAATACATACATATGGCTTGTACATACAATGCTCGTACGAGACTCATTACCTAATTTTTAAATAGATATGAGATGAATTCCCGCCGAACGGATTCCTAACCAGCTGGACTACTACACCTCGAATCATCTAATCGAACATACACACATGCGCTCACACCATATAACATAAACTCATCACAGGACTTTTCATACACAAGCAGATACACGACAAACAATCCAAACATTATTCAAATACGCATATACATATATATATTTCAAACATATGAATATACACATTATTATGAAATCAAATCCCATATCTCTCATAGTCCTAGCATCTCTTCATTTATCGATCAATCATATTCTTGACTTATTAGTCAACATTCACCATTCATATATGTATCCAATCAGTCACAAAAGCAATGATACCCACAAACTTCTTATATATGTAAAAAGATAGTAAAACTAATGCACACAAAAGCAAAAGGACAAGAGAAAAGAGAATAAAGAAGTTAGTGACTAATCAGGTGAAACTTCTACTCCAAGTTAATAATTGTTTTCTTTCTTTCTAAATTACCGAATAAGTAAATTCTCCGATTATATTTACCATTCTCCATATACACATCCAACAAAATATTAATCAACTCATTTTTGCCCACAACAATCACAAGGGTAGTTGAAAATAGAGTAATATTTTTGTAGCAATGGAATAATTTTTCTGATTTTTTCTGATTTTATTTTTTTTATTTATATACAATACCTTCCATCTATGTAACGAGCTTTGGGCCGGTGGCTCCCAAACCAGTTGGCTTTAGGGCACCAAGTGTTAAGACACCCCTACAGACTTAATTACTCAGACTTCATATATATATATATTTATTTGGCAACATCTTTGATCCATGTAACGAGCTTTGGGCTAGTGACTCCCAAACCAGTTGGCTTTAGGGCACTAGGTGTTAAAACACCACTACGAACTTAATAACTCGGATCTCATACCTTTTTTTTTTTACTCCATTGCCATTTATAGATGCTTCCTCCAATTAAACTAGAGAACTAAATATTACAGACTTTTCAATTACAGCTCATGTCCGTATGTTACCATGCATGTTGATAATACCTGCCAACTGAGCATATGAAGATTCATTTTAGTCAGTTTTATGGAGAATTTACAAATTAAATAATTCAAAAGGAAATAAACAAAAATTAACTTATTTCAAAAATGGGTTTGAGATATGTATCAAGAGTGGAAACTCCTTACACAGCTATCTCTCACCAATTTCACCTTTTTAGTTAAAATAAAAAACACAAAAACGCAAAAAAAAAATTTCTTTTTTGAAAATTTTTCAATTTTTTTATATTTTTCGAAAAACATTTGGACTAAAAATATAATAAAAATAAAACAAAATAAACTAGATACTAATCAACTATTCCCTCCCCCAAACCTAAATGAGACAGTGTCCCCAATGTCTTAAACAGTAGAAGAAGAGTTTAGAAGATCATACCTGGTTAACAGAAATTCTACGAACAAAATTACCGATTAAGATCTATCTCCAATTTACGCTTCTTACCACGATCGCTATCTGACCAGTTCAACTTGGAAAGAATGGGGTCGATTTTTGGTTCAAAGGGTAGGATTTGGTAAATTAATTCCTCGGCCTTTGTTGCAGTCAGGAAAATATCTTGTACTGATTTTGTGACGAACTCATGTCTTTTGGCTTCCGCAAGAAATACAAACAGAAAATCAAAAAAATGTTCAATGTTGAGTAATCCAATGGGGCTTCCGATGAATGTTCAAATGCACCAATGATGCTACTGTGAATATCTCTTCAAACGTTCCGAGCCCACCTGGTAAAGAAATAAACGCATCAGTAGTATTAACCATTTCAAGGAGTTGTTCGGACATCCCCGAGACAATGCGTTCATCTCCATTTGTTTTCCGATTATGTGTTCGTTTACCAAAGTTTTTTGGAATGATTCCCAAAACATGACCGCCACCCTCATGAACTGTTTTTGAAATGCTTCCCATTAATCCAAGATTGCCACCGCCATATACTAGGTCCATATTTCATTCTGCTATGACTCTCCCCAATTCCTTTGCGGCCTCAATGAACTCTAGTTTATTACCAGAGTTGGATCCACAAAAAACACAAATTCGCTTGACTCGCTGCTGTGAAGTTGCTTCCATTTACTCTCTCTTATTTGGATGTATATCTGGATGTGTCGAAGAGAGAAATGACGAGCTGAATTTATAGAACCTGAAAATGGGTGAGTAATAGTAGCACTAGTACCTGCCAAATGATAATTATTAGATGAACGTTAAAATAAATCATGAAAAGTCAAAAAGTTTTGATCTTGTCGGCGAAAATAAAGGAAATAAAAACAGAAACGAAAATCAAAGCAATTATTAAGGCAAAGAAATTGTGTACGTAATACGCTACTAGCTTAGTATAAATTCATAAGGATGCCTCTCAAGAATCCATTCTTTACTCAGCAATCACAAATGAATTAGCTCTCTTCTTTGTGATTGCCAAACACCATTCCTTCTGTCTTAAAATGCTTCTTTTGTGCTTTTCCCTACAAAAATTTCACACAATATTAAAAAAGTCTACAACATGTATACACAAAATATGGAAACATAAATTACAACAAATTGCATGGATTGCGTCCCTGCTAGCGCTAAATTTTTCATCTTTAGCCAGACGTGACTGAAATCCATCTGTCAATGAGGTTTCAGTGTCGTTTTGGATGTCTGATTAAAGACAATCCCATGAGCGTTGCTTTTGAATGGTCTCTTCCAATGGTAAGGTGGTAAATGGAATTTTGTCTCATTTAGTGCTTATGCCACCTTCTTAAACTTTGTCGCTATAGTGATTCTTGAAATGAAAGAAAGAAAATCAGGAGGTCTCGTATAGTGCTTGATTTTGACCGGAAGTTTCATTCTGTCAAGCTTCTGGGCGATATCTTTGATTTGTACTCCCCAAAATAGTGATGTTTCGCCTGAATGCATTGGATCCTCAATAAGGTCTGATATTTTCTCTTCCATTTGTTTTGCATCTTGCTCCACCATTTCTTCACAGATGTATTTAAATATTTCCGCATTCAATTCTTCATCTGTCATCTGTGAAATGCATGCTCCATAAGTGTCAACCTGAGGATGTAAAGAAATGTCAGATTTTAGGTCTTCATCATCTGATGGGACTGGCTCAGATAAATCTTCTTCACACATTTATGCAATGGAAGCTCCAAGATCTTCATTTTGAAGATGGAAAGTTTCATCCTCCCTTGTTGGTGCAGTTGGTACAAACAGCTCAGCTTCTTCATCCTCATCAGAGTTAGAATAATAAAAATCAAACAGAGACTTCCATGCTTTAGGCTCCTGAACTGATACCTCTGGTTCCTGATACTGCTCAGCCTCTTCCTCTAATAAGGTGTCATGTTGAAACTCTGGATACTCGAAGGCTTCATCAGTTTCATCTGAAAATGCTTCTTGAGGTATGTAGCTCTGGTTTTCTATTAATTGTCTCGTTTGATCTGTCAGTCTCTGAATGGATGCTGATTGTCTCTGAATACTTTCGAGTTGATTCTGGAATGTTTTAAGCATTGTATCTAACGTTTCATCTTGTGTCTTGAACCAATATTTGAGCATGTCAACCATCTGATCTTCCTATGATGGTTCTGGTTCTTGATGAAAATCGTAGGTAGATGGTGGATAAGATGGAAGATGTGGTTCTGTAAAATATGTTGGCTCTTCGTACCTTGATTGATTCCGATAATCCTGCCACTCTGAAATGTATATGCATTGATCATTCGGGTGATTACCATCGTATATCACACATCTCCCCATTGCGTTCTGATGAGCAAATGTAGTATTGTTTAGTTCTAACATCCAGTGATAATTGTTGGGTTCGACAACAAGACTCAGAAAACCGGACTGTTGCTCCCAGATTTCGGGTGTATCTTCTTATAGTAAAGCTCGTGATCTCTCAATCTCCCAATAATGTTCCAATTTTCAACCACCTGAAAACAAAAGAAAGAAATAAAAATTACAGATAAAAATAAAGAAAATTAGATACAAGTAAATTAGATAGCTTCAAAATTAATAACTCAAGAAAAATAAGTCCCTGGCGCGCCAAAAACTTGACCTAGACTGGGCCGGCGGTTCGGTTCAGTTCCAAACCGGAACCGAACCGGTTGAACCGGAACGGGAACCGAACCGTTGGGTTTTTTTTTTTTTTTACTTTTTTGAAAATAAAAGTTAAATTACAAATAATTACGTTAAATTATTATTTTTGAAAATAATTAAAAATAAAATTATGTAAATTACAAATTACGTTAAATTACATTACATAATTACACTAAATTATAAATAAAATTATTATCTAAAAAATTAAAAAAATATATTATTGTATAATTTCAAACCGGTTCCAACGGTTACAACCGGTTCGGCTAGGGGAGGAACCCTAACCGAACCGGTTCGGTTCCGGTTCCGAACCAGAACCTTGGCCGGGTCTAACTTGACCGACGTAAAAATATCGTTCAAGTAGTATAAAAATATCGATCCCACGAGGACTTAATTTCTGTTGTTGTTATTAATTATTGATACTATTTATTTACAGGTATCTAATTATAGAAGAAAATGATTGCTTTTGGTTGGTTGAATGTGGATTTGATAAATAAAATTCTTAAATACACAAAAGAAAATACTAAGGAAAATAACAAAAGACTCAAATATATATGGTTGTGACTCCACACAATATTATTATAAAGATGAATTGATTCTCTTATATATGTGTAATAAATCAGTTTGTTAACCTGGTACACGAAATTATGCAAAAGCCTATGTCGATGGTCAGCTGCACATACCCAGTATAACCCAATTAAACCATATATCTATGTCAACCAAATTACCTGGACTCATTATGTTTAAGTTCCAATAGTGGCTACCCCCTCCCGACAGGTATATGTCTATCATGTAAGGAAATATATTAAAGAGTTATCTATCGTATCCTCAAGGAAGATCGTGAGCTATTGAATCTAAGGCTGAAACCTAAAATCCATTTTCCAAGTTCATTTTAAGTTTACCACATCAATCTTATTGGTGATCAGACAACAAGAAGCATTAAGCTTAAGACTCAATAAACAAACTAAATAATTACCCAATATCTAATTAAATCAATTATTAAGTTTATGAATATTGTGTTTCATCACTTCTCTAGAATAAAAGACGATGCTGGGGGTTAGAGGATTCACATTTAATATTTCATATATAGGAATCTCACTTATTATAATATATAAATTATTTTCTGTTCTGCTTTCTCGGGAATTAATAATGTTAAACATTTAAAACCAGCCATATAGGCGTTAATCCATTTAGTCCAATTACACCAGCCATATAGGCGGTAAAGTAATTTATATTTAAACCGACCATATAGGCGGTAATAAAGTTTTCCATTAATTAATCCGGTTAAATTATAATTTAAATATTATAATTAAGTGAGATTAACCTATATAATTATATTAAATGTTTCACCTTTTACCCCAGTGGAAATTTAACTACAAAACATAAAAGTAAATAAATAAAATGATGTAATAAAAATTAAAAATAAAAATACATAATTTAAATATTATTAATAATTTACAAAATAGATGATATCCTATGAAATCAGGGAAAAAAATCCCAAGGAAAGCACACCAAATGAGGTGCAGAAAGCTTCAATTCCTTCTTGCGTCGCGACGCCGGGATGGTTACACGGGATCTGAAGCGCGTTGACCTGGTGATTGCTAACGTGGCACGCTGATTTCGTCGGCCCAATTGAATTTTGACACGTGGCACGCAGTAAGATCAGTCCAATGACATGTTGAAACGTGGCAGACGTTGATTCGCGGAAGATTCGGTCCATTCAGGAGATGACACGTGTCACGCGGAGTGTCAGCACCATATGATTGTGACACGTGGTACGATGCTTGTTAGCAGATCTTCTGTGATGATGACACGTGGCACGACGCACGTTAGCAAGTCAAATTTCTCAGATTTTGACACGTGTCCCCGGCGCAGGTTAGCAGAATGCGACGTACGTTAGACGTCGCGACGCGGGCAGCGCGTCGCGATGCGCCAAGTTACCAAAATGCCCCTTTACGTCATTTTTGTCTATTTTGGCCCCAAATTGCTTCCAGTGCTTCCCAAACTTTATTTATCTACAAAATAATAATAAAACACATCAAAACGTTCACAAAACTCAAGAAACTATACAAAATATTAGGTCAAATGAGTGGGAAATAGTGATATAATTACCACTCATCAGTTGTAAAAATGATGTGATGTCATTCCTCAGTTTTGCTGTTCTGGCTGGTCGAAAATACTTTGCAAGGAATTTGGTGGCTAGAGTGTTCCAAGTTGTGATAGAACCTGCTGGTAGTCAATGTAGCCAGGCTTTAGTTATGTCTTTCAAAGAATATGGGAAAATCCGCAGTCTTATTGCTTCTTCAGCTCCTCGGTTGTAATTGAAAGTGCCGCAAACTTCTAGGAAGGTGCTGATGTGAGCATTAGGGTCTTCAGTTGCATTCACCCCAAACTAAACAGACTGCTGAATCATCTGAATGCATGTTTTGATGTCACACGCATTTGCTGGTAAGGGAGGAAGTACAATACAGGAAATGAAGCCGTCGACCACCGGAATGGTTCTGTCTCGAATGGGTATTGGTGGTGCAACTTCCAAAGGTTCAGGTTCCATGTTGACTAAAGCTTCTTGGCCTTCTCGACTTTCCCTTCTCAACTGTCTGATGGTTCTTTCAATTTCTGGGTCAAGTGGTCGGAGTTCAAAGCTTCTGGTTCGTCTCATGTAGTGTCTGAGAACCTGAAACACAAGAAAACATAAATAATAAGTAAAAAGAAAATTAGATACAAGTAAAGGTATCTAACCTCAAAACTAATAGTGAAAGTTAAATAAGTCCCCGGCAACAGCGCCAAAAACTTGACCGGTGCGAAATTACACGCGTATAACGCAATCGCACGTATCGTTCAAGTAGTATAAAAAGTATCGATCCCACGAGGACTTAAAACCTAAGCTATTGATTTTTCTGAGGCCAAATGATTACTAGTATCTAACAGATTGATTGATTGACTAGGTGAAGACTTTAAACTTTAAAATAAGTAAATAAAATTGCGCGAAAGTAGGTTGAGGAAAATTCAAATTTATAAAACTATCTAGGGTTGTCATTTCTTCCAATATCTTTTAAAGATGAAGTGGTTATTTTACGTTTGTGTAATATATTGATTAATTAACCTGGAACATGAAATATGTAAAAGCCTCTTCCTATGGTCAAATAAAAATACCCAATGTAACCCAATTAATCATATTCCTATGTCAACCAAGTTACATGAATTCATTAAGATTAAGTTCCAATTATGGTTACCCCCGCCCGACAGGTATATTCCTATCCTGTAAGGAAATCTATTAAAGGGTTATCTATCCTCAAGGAAGATCGTGGGCTATTAAGTTTAAGGTCTTTAACCTAAAATCTCTTTTCCAAGTTCATTTTAAGTTTACCAGTTCAATTTTATTAATGGCCAGTTAATAAAAAGCATTAGGATTTAGGCTCAATAAATAAACCTTTATATTACCCAAACTGTAATTTAACCCCTTATAAACGGTGATATTGGATTTCATCACAACCCTAGATAATGGACTTAGCTACAACACATATCTAAGGCTAGTAAAAACTTAAAAATAAAAGACATAAAGTCAAATGTTGAAAATAAAATGCTGGAAAGTAAATAAAGAAAAATACAATAAAAGAAAATGCTAGGGCTAGTGGATCTACTTTTATCACTACTATTTTAGATATCTCCCTTAATATAATATATTAACTTGTGTGATATTACCAATTAGCCATATAGGCGGTATCCTGATTAAGTTAGATTAAGTCCAACCGACCATAAATGCGGTATCACAATTTGTTCATAAACCAGCCATATAGGTGGTAATTACCAACCGACCAACCAGACGGTATCCATACTTAGTCAGGTTAAAACCATTTTATAATTGATTACCAACCGACCAATATAGCGGTATCCTTGTTAAGTCAAATTTTAAATAGTAAATATATTATATTTAAAGGAGATTAATCTAACTAGCAGTAATAAAAGTTTTACCTTTCACCATAGCAGGGGGATGTTACCTCCTCATTGCTGAATAGTAAAAACTGAAAAAGTAAAGAAAATAAATTACTATTGTAAAAAGTAATTACAATTAATTACAAAAATGAAATTACACTAAACTAGATACAAACTTCTTATTTACTCAAAGGATTACATAGAGGAAGGTACATCTGAAACTGAAATTTCAAGCTGAATTTATAGGCGTATATAGACCATGCGCGTCGCGACGCGAACTCCTTACGCGCCGCTACGCGCGCGATTTGCGACATGGCTTGTGGAGAGTTCGACACGTGGCAGGTGGATAAGGTTATAAAGTGACACGTGGCAGAGGCGGCTGAGAGTTGAATGATTGTGCTGACGTAGCGATGATGTGGAAATGACATGGCGATGTGGATTGTCGGCACCATAAGATTGCGACACATGTCATGCAATGATTGGCTGATGATGACGTGGCATATTGACTTGGAATGTTGCTGATGTGGATGTCTACGTGGCTGACACATGGATGATATGTTGGCGATGGAGATTGTCGGTAACATATGATGATGACACGTGTCACGGTGCACGTTAGCAGATCTCCTCTGATATTGACACGTGGCAGGCGCACGTTAGCATATGGTGCATGTTTGCAGACTTCTCAGATTTTGACATGTGGCATGGTGAATTTTAGCATGAAGCAGCGCAAGTTAGCACCAGCCGGCGCACGTTAGACGTCGCGACGCGCCAAATTATATTTTTGCCATTTGATGTCATTTTTTACTGTTTTGGCCCCAAATTACCTCAAGAATGTCCTGAAACTTTATTTATCTACAAAATAACACAAAACACATCAAAATATTCACAAAACTCCAGAATTTATACAAAATATTAGGTCAAATGAGTGGGAAATAGTGATACATTTACCACTCATCACCAAGTCTGGGAAGAAGCAGAAAGTGAAGTAGGTCAATGAGGGCGAGTCGGTACTCCCTTCTTGAGGTCCTCTTCCGCTATGAGTAGCATCCTATGCTAATCATGGTAGGTACAGATAATCCCATTCATGTTGAAATACATCACGAATTGGCGATATGAAGCTGGGAGCGAACCAAGAATGACACTCCTGCCGAGAATGTCATTCAGAGGGAGATTATGTTGCCTCAGTTGATCGATCAAATCAATCATATGAAGAACATGCGAGCTCACAGCTTGCCCCTCATCCAATTGCGCATGGAACAGTTCCATTGCGACCTTATGAACAACAACTTGTTCTTGGTTCTCAAACGATTCTCGTAATCGCGTCATCATACTATATGCATCTGACATGCCATAGTATTGTTTTTTGAGTCCTGGAGAGAGTGAACTTAGGATGTATGATTGAACTTTGAAATCATCATCCTTCCAAGCTTGGAAAACTTGGAGTTCCTCCGATGTAGCGTCCTCTGCCACAGCAAGGGGCAGTGGACCCTCAAGAATATATCATAACTTCTCGGAATCGAGGACGATCCTCAAATCCAAGTCTCAATCAGCGAAGTTCTCAGCGCCATTGAGTTTGTTCGCATTCAGCATATGCTCAAACTGATTAGTAGATGGTGCCGCCATCGCAAATCTATCATATAGATTACGAAAAACTGTTTGCAGATTAAATAAAGCAGCTTCATATAATATCAAAAGCATTAACTAGGTCATGGATTTTTAATCTAAAAATGCCTCTCCCAGTAAATCATGCAATACTGTAATCCCCAAACAGAATACAAAGATTTAATAATTAAATTAAATACAAATAGTGAAAGGTGGATCCCGTGAATATATTTCAGCTCACAGCAGAGGCACAGTCTCGCCTACGTATATTCATAAGGTAGACAACTCATTTGTCAATCACTAATTAGTGACTCCTGGTTTCCCAATCCTGGTCGTTTCTCATTGTGACAGCTTGGGCACATTCACAAGGAGTCATACCCAGGTTAAACTCGTCAATGATAAACTCAAGCTACTTGTGTAACCCTGACAGCTTGGGCACGTTCAGGATTTCATTTTCGCTTGAATTTATCTAGTATCTGATATACATCCGGTATAAATAAATTTCTATCAGCTACACCCTCACAGCAGAGGCACGGTCTCGGATGTAGTCACGAAAAAATATTCATAAACCATATTGACAAGACGGACCATGTAATATGCATCAAATACATAATTAACATTAAACCTTATTAAATAAGGATTTTCCGTAAAAGATTCTTTTTAATTTATTTAATCAAATTAAACAAATACATACATGTAAGAAGTAAAGAATAAATCAAACATTGAATTTAAAAGGCATAATCATATTAGGGTGGCCAGAATCAGATTTGCTCTAATACCATTTTGAAGGGGTCAAATAGCGGAAATCCGGTAACGCAGCGGAATAATG
>SKCR01004503.1:0-26497 GCA_019454045.1 Zanthoxylum bungeanum | reverse complement strand
GTCGAGTACTCGGGAAACATAGTTTCCTAGTGGGCTAGGATCCCGTTAAATAACACACAACCTTGACTTTGGCAACAAGCTGTATGAAACTTAACTAGGTAGATCTCGAAGATCAATTGGATCTCATCCAATTCCTAGATCCGGTAGGTGGACATCCAAGTCCGAAACATATATATATATATATGCCAATATATCCAATATATTTTCCTAACCTTTTCCTGTGAATCAACTAAGCCTTGGCTTTGGCACAACAAGCTTAATGATTCCAGTTAAGCGGGACTCATTGACATGGAAAGCTTCGTAATCAATGTCGATGGACAAGAAGTGATCTTGACTTTGGCCAACAAATCACAACTTGGACAAGACACCGATATGGAACAAAACTCTCATGATTCAAACACATCGCAATTGACAAAGGTCTTGACTTTGGCCAACAAACCAATGCCAACTTTGGATCTTGAGTAAGAATCACTCAACGAAAGGAAAAACGCTTAATATGTTTTTGAGGGTTTTTCGCGTAATTGGCATCCAATTAATTATCTTTGATTAGGTCTCATCATACACCCTTAAGCATGCTTCTAAAACATCATAAAGCGCGTAAAGTAAATTAATAGCGATATGCGGATGGATATATAATAAATTGTTCCTAGAACAAATCACTCCCTTTCCTCTCCACGGCTAGAACTATTCTATTCCTACCCAATTACAAAATACAATAAAGAAACCTCATTTACATTGAGGGGATTAGGTGAGAAGAGAATTACAAGGAGTAAATAGATAAAAGGCTAGACACGCAGGCCCAATTTAATAAATTCTAAATTTATTACAATTTCCAAAATTGCCCTCACCCTTCTAATATCCATCCGATATACACTATTCATTCATCACATTCATGTAATCATACAAAGCATATATTACAACCAATCTAATCCAATTAATTAGTCTTTAATTATGTGACCATGCAATGTTCAAACAATGATTTGATTTGCAAGAGTCAAACTCATTTAAGAATAAATACTCAAAGTAAGTATTCTTGAATTATATTGAACTACAATTTTAAATCCAATTTATTTGTATTCAATACTAATTCCAATTTAATTCCAAATTAAATACATACAGTTATTTATTTGCCTTAAAGACTTGGATTCCAAATCCAATCTTAATGGGTCTCAAAGGCCCAATAACATCCAATGTCATTTTAATTAAAGTCCAATGGGCTTTTAATTGATTCTTAAGGCATGGGCTTTGGCCATAATGGATCAAACCCAAAATGCCAAGGCCCAATAGGAATCACCCTATTGCCAACAAATCAATTTAGGCCCATTAGGCCCAATTAAAATCTTTAAAGGGTCAAGTGATGTATTTGGACTTAATGGAATTGGTTTTGGGCCCAAATGGATCAAATCCAAAAGTCCAAAATCAAACTTGGTCAAACCAAGCCCATTAGGCCCAAATACACACTTTTAGCCCAACTCATTTTAAAGGCATATATTAACATAATTATAATATTCCAAATATCACAATTATTTTAATTAAAGTGTATTAGCCATAATTAATTAATTAAACTCAATATTTCCAAAATATCAATTAACTTAATTAATCATGCTTAGTCCAATAATTCATGCTTAAGACAAAATCAACCCAAAACACATCATTGCATGCTTGATACAAATGAAACCTAAAATCATCATTTCATGCTCAACATGCACTTTGATTTTAACATGAAAATTATAGACATTGATTCTAATCATATTAAACCAACTATCAACATTTAAACATGCATCCAAACATATTATTTCATGTTACAAAAAATAAAATCTGCACAGTGCACTGACCAGTAAGTTTCGGCCATGCTAACAAGTTTTTATTTTTTGATTCTTTTGATTTATTTCAAATCTAATCATGCATAACTCTAAGTCATCATGTTGTAAACATACTCAAAACATCAATTTTAAAAAATCATGCTCAAAATATAAAAGCCCCAAATTTTAGGTCCAAGAACCCTAGAAATTTTCATGCTTGCATTAGGCTCATGATACCATTGTTAGTGTTCCTAGAACATTCATAGGATCTAATAAGCATGAAAAACATTTCATATGATCATTATAAGGTGCGGAATGAACTTACAATGAGTGGATAGAGCTTTAAAACTTTTGAGAGGATGAACTCTAAGTTCCAACCTTTTGATGATTCCAAGCTTTTGATGATTCCAAGCTTTTGAGTAGTTTCCCTTTTGATGATTCCAAGCTATTGAGTGGTTTCCCTATCACATTTGTCAACTTCCAAAGTGCTAGCTTTTGATTGATTTGAAACAAATCAAGAGATGAGAAGCTTGAGGAATTCGGCCAAGCCCTAGGGAGTTCTCTAGGGTTTTTCAATTTTCATCTAATGAATAGTGTTGTGTAACAAGTGTAGAGATTTTCTTTTGTTATTCACCTTTAGGTAAAACTATTTCACCCTTTTTACCCTAAACTTGGTAGGTTTGGTAAATGGTTTACAAAAGTAAAACAAGGTGGTTGAGTGGTTGGTGGCTTGGCATAAATGCCAACTACCACCACCTACCACACATGTGAAGTGGGCCCCACATATTTGAATTCAAAATTCAAATATCTCTACGAACATTTGCCGCGGCTCGGTTCCGTTTAATCCGATTAAACGAACTTCCGTCGTTAAATAATTAAATCTAATTTAATTAAATATCGATGCCTCGCAAATATATTACGATCGACGTTTACGAATTAATTCTAAATTAACTCGTTCGTTCGTATTAAAGTCCGACTTTAATTTCGTAACGAAATCCAATTCGTATTAATATATCCGATATATATATTAATTTTAGCCCATTTAAATAAATTAAATAGAAAAATCAAATTTAACTATTAAATTTATTTTACCGATTACTTCCAAATTAATCGCGTTCTCTCTCTACTGAACACATTTAATCCCGGATTAAATAAAGCCTCAATTAATCCCAGATTAATTTTCTCTCTCTAAATTAATCCCAGATTAATTATATTTTAAGTCAACTGTCATCGGTGAATCTTTGGGAAGCGACCCAAGAGATCTCTGGATATGTTGGCAGTAAATCCGGTTATCGGACTATCCGATAAAGTGAGTACCTCGTACTACATGTTACCGATTTACAAGACATGGTTGGCTTCTAGCAAAGCACCGTGCCTACCCAATTCTCCAGAAATATTCTTACTGGAATATATAATCTATGTCAGGCGTAGTATACGTCGTATAGTGTATTGCGATCCAGTATCTGATGATCACATGCTAGGCCTGGGGCTGGAGAAGTGTATGCCCCGTACGAAGCATATATCGGATATCAAGTAACTAGTCTCTTTGAATCGGATAATCATGACCTTGTCATATTATCACGATGGTTGCAACACTATAGAGAACTAGTTCCGAATCCCTGCGTGATCATCATCTCCATATGTCTGAAGTGATACTCACATCTTGACATCACATCCAATACACTACGATTCTCAATAAACCTAGAAGAGGCACACACAGAACTTGTTAAAGCCCTGGACGACCAAAACGAAAGTTTACCGATTGTCGCAAGTACTAGCGATGCAAGTCTCAGGTTAAGACCAAATACACCTACCCTGAAGCGAACTCCCATAGACACATATACATACTACCAATAGGATTCCGCGGGGTCTATCCAGAGCGAAGCTGTTTTCCGTACCATCGGTAAAACACAACCTCCTATCGCACTTGCATAAGTATCCAATACTTAAACATATGAGAACTGTGCCGTTATGCCCTCACAACGCGCACAAGTGCAATACTAGTCTATTCCGTATTATCGATGTCCAGTCTCGATAATACTACGACTAGGGATATTTAATGATTAAACCTTTATGGATTGATACTGTCTCATATCATCTCAATCCGGAACTAATCATATGGACTTTTACCATTTATATATATCAAAGTAATTACATTACAAAACGGTAAAAGGCAATTTCATTACTACATAGTTAATTTCGTACAAAAACACAATGTCTTTTACAAACAGTGACGCTATGGGTCATAACTGTCCAACATTAACAGGTTCTGTGTACGCCAATGCTGGGTATATTGAGAATCGTAGTGTGTTGGGTGTGATGTCAAGACGAAAGTGTCACTCCAGTCATATGGAGTTGATGATCGCGCAGGGATACAAAACTGGTTCTCTAAAAAGGTTGCAACCGTCGGGATAATATTTCTTGGTCATGATTATCCTATATTAAAGAGACTAGTTGCTCGTAATCCGATATATGCTTTGTACGGGGCAGACACTGTACCAGCCCCAGGCCTCGCATGTGATCATCCAATACTGGACAGAAATACACAATACTACGTATACTACGCCTGATACAGATCCTTTATTACTTTAAGGATATTTCTGGAGAATTGGGTAGGCATGGTGCTTTGCTAGAAGCCAACATTGTCTTGTAAATCGGTAAAATATAGTACTTGGTACTTACGTGTTCGGATAGTCCGACGACCGAATTTACTGCCAATATATCCGGGGATCTCACAGGTCGCTTCCCAAAGATTCACCGATGACGTATGACTCGCACTTTTAATTAATCTGGGATTAATTAGATGAGAGAGAAAATTAATCTGGATTAATTACGAAGTTATTTTATCTGGGATAAAATATCAATTAGAGAGATAACGATTAATTTTGAATTAATCGGCAAATTAATATATTCGATATATTAAACGAGATTGGATTTCGAAGCGAAATTAAAATTAGATTTTAATCCGGGCGAACGAATTAATTTAGAATTAATTCGTTAGCGACGTGAATAGTGACTTCGCTAGGCGTAATCATTTAATTACGACGCAACGGAAAATTTGTTAATTTGGAATTAGAGAACCCGAGCCTGGGATTGTTTGCGAGCGCATTTGCATTTCAAATTCGAGTGCGGCACGCAAGTCAAATCAAGTATCAAATATTAGTCGCATCAATCGTCAAATTACTTGTCACTTTGAGTGATGTGACTTGACAACTTGATTGACTTGATGTAAGTTGATGTTTGAGTGTTTGACACTCAAGTGTGAGTTGATGGATTAATTAAAAGGCTATTTACCTTTATTAATATAGGTATTTGACTTTTAATTTTTTGGTATTAGATACACATTTGGTAATACAACTCACAACTTCTTCTCTCTCTCTCCATTCTTTTCATCCTCACGCCCATGGAGGGCCAAAATACTTCACTGGTTTTTCTGTAAAAACCGTGAATGAGGGAAGCCCAAGTGTGGATTTTTTGTGGCAAAAATCAAGAGAGTTAGCACTCCGAGAGACATGCGAAGGTGATAGGGAAGTCCACCCATGAGCCGAGAATCGTTTGACGAAGCTTGGAGCTTGTTCAAGATGATCCAAAGATCGAAAATCAGTGAGGACAGCAGCCCACTGACACAGTTCACAGTGAGCAGAAAAGAAATTTTTGTTGCCTCCCGCATCGCTCAACCGCTCGATGTGAGTATTCCGCGACTTCCTCGAATGTATTCACACATATTCATGCCTGATTTATGATCCTTGGGACCCTTAGAATTACCAACATTTCAGGACTTATTAATATGATGTATGCTCTTACTTTACATCATCTGAGGACCCATTAATGTAAAGCTCCTAGCACTGATTGTCTCTCATATCTTCGGGCATGGAAATACGGTCATAACTTCTTGGAGACTTCGACAAGACAATATGCGAGCTTCTCCATTTGAAGGTATATCATTTCCGTATCCAAAAGTCATTTACTTATGTAGTATATAGGTCGTTGGATCTTTTTATCTTCCTTGAAAAGAGACGCATTGATCGCATTCCCAGATATAGCCAGATAAACCATGAGTTTTTCACCTTTTTTCGGCTTTGATAATAGGGGAGCGTTCCTCATGTATTCTTTCAACTGTTGAAAGGAGATCTCACACTTGCCGATCCATTTGAACATCTTATTGCCCTAAAGAGTATCGAAGAACGGGAAGCATTTATCGATAGCTCGCGAGATGAATATGTTTAATGTTGCGACCTGGCCGTTTAGGTGGTGCACTTCTTTCGGAGTTTGGGGTGATTGCATTCCTCTAAGTGCTTTTATTTTCTCTACATTGGCCTCGATGCTTCTCTGATTTACCAAGAAGCTTAAAAACATTCCCAAGGGATTTAGCTTCATCTTATATTTTCTTAAGATCATTAATAATTCCTCGAGGTGTCGAGTTTGGTGAGAGGAATTTCCTGACTTCACTAACATGTCGTCGACACATACTTCTCTTGTTTTCCAATCAAGCCTGCGAACATCCTCTTAACAAGTTGCTGGTAGGTCGCTCCCACATTCTTCAGTCCAAAAGGCATCACCCTCTAGCAATACAAACATGGGCCTGTGATGAACGAGGTATGTTCTTCGCCAGGTTCGTACTTAGGGATTTGATTGTATCCCTAATAAGCTTCCATGAAAGTCAGTAGCCCGTGTCATACCGTCATGTCCACCAATTGATCAATTTTTGGTAGCGGATAGCTATCTTTGGGGTATGCCTTGTTGAGATCGGTGAAATTGACACACGTCCTCCACTTTCCATTCTTCTTCCTCACCAGGACTGGGTTGGCCAACCAAGTTGGGTAATGCTCTTCCCAGATGAACTTATTGAAGAGGTTATCAACTTCTTCCTTTATCGTATTGTAATGCTCTATATTCATCGACCTCATTTTTATCTCACTGGCTTGTCGTTGGGATAAATTTTTAGGCTGTGGGATATGACCTTAGGGTCGATCCCCACCATGTCACTTTGAGTCCACGCGAAGACATCCCCATTGTTTCCCAGAAAGCTGAGCAATTGTTCATTGATCATGAATTTCAGATTCCTACCCACCTTGATACTCCGACTTTGGTTGCCCTTATCTAAAGGAACGTCTTCCAACTCTTCCACCAACCCCATTGGTGTTGGAGTTGGTGCTTGGAGCATCAATCCGAATAATGTATTGTACATTATATTTTATTATTTATTAATAAAATAACTATTTTTCATTTCAACCCAATTAATGGTAATTTATGTCGTAAGGCATATTAGATTGATATATTAATATGCTGAGAATAACATCTATCTTAGAATAGTCATGCAGTAATACTGGACATTGGGTGGTCCGACATTGGGATAATATTACTATTATAAACTATTCTTAAAGTAAAAATTCATAGTCATTGATTTTAGAATATAGTCGAATTCATATAACCTAGAAAACTAGCACATGTCGTATACTGGAATTGAAGTTCCAATGGTTTAACCTGATGTATCATGAGCAGCGGAATCTTGTATAGACATGTGGATATTCATTGGAGCGAATATTGAATGAATCACATGTGATTCTTGACGGTTGGAAGTGCACATCACCGTCAATAGGAATCTCCTCGTGTCGAGTAGGATATGTGATCATTTGAATGTAGGATAACATTGATTTTGTGTGTGATCCTCCACACTTTGATGCCATATATATCAGAGATCTTTCATGGTCTGACCGTTAAATGTTCAGTAGGTGTGGACCGATGCACTCATTAATCAAGGGCGTATCAAGATAGGATCCTTCAGCCCTCATGTGTACCATAAGTGGTTTAGGTATCTATGTGAATAAGTCACGATTCTTAAGACTTTTGCCAAAAGCGATCACCTATGGTGGATCACATGTATCAGAAATAATGTTATGATTATTTGTAAAAAATTGTGGACATGTCGATAATATGAGAAATGTTAAACTTCCTGAAAGAGTTAAACCTATTGGTTGTAAATGGGTTTATAAAAGGGAGTGAGGGGTCCAATGGAAAGGTGGAAACCTTGAAGGCCCGACTGGTTTCGAAAGGTTACACTCAACTTCCTAAAATTTACTATGTGGAAATATTTTCACCATTAGCCATGCTAAAATTCATTAGGATTCTTTTAGCCATTGCTGCATATCACGATTATGAGATATGTATTTGACTATTTAGGACTAAAATGATAAAAATATAAAGTTCAGGGGCTAAACGGTAATTAATGAAAAATCTGATTTTGGGATAAAATTTCAGTTTTTAAGTATTGAGTAATTAAAATAAATTAGTTTATTTTAATTACTCAAGAAAAATTATTGAAATCAGAAAATTTTGATTTCCGACATTCTGCCGTGTTACCCATACTGATTGCCTAAAACCCCAACATGATGACCTCGACTTGTATAGTTTAGAAATGTCATTTGTGTTCTTCACAAATTCGGAGGTGGCCAAATTGCAAACATATAAGCTAGGCTTATATGAAACATGTCTACACTTAGAGAGTCTCATAATTTGAAGTGCACTCGTTGAGCACTTAAGTAGTCGATAATGTTTGATAATAAATAATATTTGATAATATAGTTATTAAAATAATTAAGTGTTATTAGATAACATTAATTATTTACTTTGACCCAATTTGATTAATTTGATTAATCCAAAATCACATAAGGGTTTTGTTGTAATTTCATAAATATCTCTACCATTTGAGGATATTTTGGTAATTATAAAATATGGAATAATAGGTGTATTGGCTTGATTTAATTAGATTAATTCAAAGTGGTAGACAATGAACTAATCAAATTGGTTAAACTTTATCTAGATTTATTGGATTAAATCAAAGTGGTAGATAAAGGTGATTAGTCACACTTAATTATGCATATTTGGATAAATTGGTTAAAGCCTATCTAAAAGTTATTTGAACATTTATTAATTAAAAATTACATAAGCTTCACTATAAAAGGCAAGCTTGAGCAAGTTTTTAAACAAGCAAGCACTAAGGCAAAACATAAGAGAAATTAGCCTAAAGAAGTGTTTAGAGAAACTTTGGAAGTTCTCTGCAGTTTTCAACAGAATGAGAATATTAGATCTTTGGTTCAAGCTTACTAGGTAAGTTTGATATTCTCTAATAAGCTATGTTTTTGTATTTGATACATAAAAATATAGCTTGAAGTTAAAATTAGGCTAATAAATTTATGTATGGAAACTTTGGAAGCATAAATATAATATGTTTGTGATTGGGTCAAAACTGTTCATGTTAGACATGAACTCAAAATTGAGTTTGGAACTCTACATAAAGCTTGGATTTTGTGTTTTGGATTCAAAATTTACGCATGTGCGTATCTAAAATAAATTTATATTTTTGTAAAATATTTGATATTTTGAAAAATATGATTTTGTTCTATAACATTTGTTGATGTTGGTTTTGATGTTAAATTTATTTTGAGTGCTTGAAAGCATTTATGGAAGATTGGAAGCAGATTGGGTAAAAACCCAATTTGTATCAGCTCTCTATTTTCAGAGAGCTGATGCTTTCAAGTTAACAAATAAAAAAAATATATTCAGTGTGTGCACTGTAGCACGCGGGTCACGTACGCGCGCGCTGAAAATATAATTTCCGTTTTTGATTTTTCAGACTCTTATTCAATCTTAGTTTTTTCCTATACACTCGTAATGGAATATAGTATTCCATTAAATTATTTAAAAATACACCTATCTTTGATATCCACGAGTTAGACCCACATCCGTTGTTTGAGGCACTGATCTGACCCTATGGGTTCCACAACCGCTCCAATAATTGGATCATGGTCGCTTATCTCTCTAGGGTCCATCTCACCATCTCCATATTTCATCGATGATCCTTGTACCACCACTCTTAAATTTTTTCCTCGAGCGCCTAATTTTACTACCATATCATAGAAGGTTCGTGTCACCTACTGCTCGCCTCGCACGCATTCGACCCTCTTCTTAGTTGGAACTTTGTGCACAAGTGCCGCGTAGATGTGATGACTTCGAGTTCGTTAGGTTTGGTCTCCCCAACACTGCATTATAGGTCGACGTGTAATTTATTATAAAGAAGTCTGTCAGTATGGTTAGGGGTAATGTGACCATGCCCTTCAGGGTCACTGAATCTCTAGTGAACGTGCATAGTGGCTCTGATGCAGGCTTCAGGTGCTCGGAACCCAAGTCCACCTAATATTAGGCATTATTGAACAACACATTGATCGAACTCCCATTTTCCATCATTACTCTGCATACATCGATGTTTCCAATGGTTACTTTGACGACCAAGGCGTCGTTATGTGGCCAGTGCACCGTTTCGGCGTCATCAGTCCCGAAGGTGATTTCTTTTAACCTAGCAAACCTTCGAGGTCGCTCTCCAGTTTACATGAATGTCATCGGGTGTCGTGCCGCTTCCCAAACATATCGAGCATGGGACTTGTTCGACGAGCCGACTATGTGTGGCCCCTCATGAATAATGGTGATGGTTATCTTTTTTTATAGAGCATGGTCATGCGAGGTGTCGTCCTTTTAGTGCTAATGGGGAGAGGGATGGTCGTCCCGTCACTGAGATTGATTCCCATGTCGCACCATATATTCCTTCAAGCCCCCCTCCTGATCAGATCTTCTATGGCATCCTTCAGTTCAAAGTAGTCTATGGACGAGTGTCCCACATCATTGTGGTAGTGGTAGAATTTTTCGATATTCCTACGAGGAGATTCCATTGGAATAGATGCCCCAAAGTCTTTTTTATGTCGTTTTGTCGTAAAAATCCTGTCGCGGGAGTCTTGTAACTGGGAGTAGACATTGAATTGTCACATTTTTTGCCGCGAGTCATCATTCCTCGCCTTCTTGGTGACCAACAGGTCAGCGAGCCCATTCCTTATGTGTTTTTCCCTGTCATTACTATACCTCTTGTAGCCGTCCCTTTTGTTGTTATTCGAGTTCACTTCTCCTTTTTTGTCGCGAGTGGATCTCTTCGAGCCAAATGTTTCCTCTATGCGAATGAAGTGTTGAGCTCGCTCGTAGAATTCATCTCACAAGAGACTTATAGAGGCTCTTATAGACCCTGTTGTTCTTTTCTAAACCTGTCGAGATTGCGGTCAACATATTCTCATCAGATGGACGGTCGACATAGCTTTCTTCTCTCTAAAAGTGAGCTAAATAATACTTCAGCTGCTCCCTTTGTTTCTAGAAGATTGTTGCGAGGTGGCATAGCGAGATGAGCTGTCTTCTAAAGGCCTGATTGTAATATCCTGAATATTTTTTTCAGAACGGTTCTGGAAGATTTCTGAATTGAACTTTAGAATTCGGTAAGCGATGTTATTCAAAAATAAGAGTTTTTATGTTGAAACATAGATCAGAATATTTTAAAGTGAACATTCATCGTGTTGGAAAACACTTGATTTCGAGAAATGGTTACACGATTTTATTTATATAGTAATACGCGTAAAAATTTCTTATTTCGGCTATAAAGATAGCAAACAAACTCCAATTGAGTTGATTCATAAACCATCAGACTCATTTTTCTGAGACGGACAACTTTTGTGTTGAACATTTTTCAAAATTTACATCAAAAGAGCTTCCAAAATATGAATTTTCGAGAAAGTTCTATGACATGGACCTGATTGTAATTTTGTGGGGGTCTGAACCTAAATTTCAGAAACTTTCTTATAAATACCTCTGAGTTTCTAAATATTACAGAAATGGTAAACTTCACCAAATCACCCCACGACCTCTCGTTCCCAAGCACAATTTGGAGCTCTCATGGTCGCATCGATGGCCTGCTGACCACCGCCGGCCCTCGCGACTAGCCAGTGGGTGCGCCAGTGATAAGTGTGGTTTATACCCACTTATTATGCTATTCTCAGCTTATTATTTTGTTATATTTCGAGATATTTAATATTATTTATAGTTTATTTCATGTTTTATTTGTAGGAGCATTAATACATGGACCTGAGAATAATTACACGTGTTTTGGGAACTTTCGGGAACACAGGACGACCACGGGAGCATTGACAAATCATCAGGAGCCATTGCGCTAGTAGCAGTGATAAAGCTCATACATTCTCCCGAGAAGATGGCGCCACGGCGCCAATAATCCTTCACAATTAGGCGCCATGGCGCCTGAATTGAATGAAAGAAACAAACTGGCGCCACGGCGCCACTTAGTGTGAAGAGAATAGGCGCCATGGCGCCAGTAGAAATTGAAAAAGGTGGCGCCGCGGCGCCTTCCCAATATGCAACCCTCATACATTTTCCGGAAGTTCAGCGCCGCGGCGCCCACTTACAAAAGCTGCAATGATCCGGAAGAAAACCTACACGTTCCAGGATTCACTTTTTAGGGTTTTTTTATAATCCTAATGCCACCCAAAGACTCCCAGACTTAACTATAAATATAACATTACATCCAACACTCAAAGGGAGGCTAATACAGAGCACAAAACACAGAAACACATATTTTTAGAGATCCAAGGAGAGGATTGAAGAGCGACAAGAGGAGACAAAGGCTGTAATATCCGGAGAGGAAGAGATTCAATTCGGGTTTTATCTTCTTATTTCTTTCTTAGACTCTAATGATTTCCATTAAATTCGTGGCTTGATTATTTATTGTTTTATCTTTTGTCATGAATTTACTCCTTAATTTTGGAGAATGATGTAATTGATGCTTGAACCTTGTATTTTTGTTTATCAATTTTGTAATGAAGTTTTATTAATTATTTATATTCTTTTGAGTTTAATGCTTCTTAATTGTTGGCCACAATTGAAGATGATGAATGTTTAGAATCTATCACTCGAGAGAGGGGATTTTGAATAGATCTAGAGAATATAACCTAGGGTTTTATAGAGTTCGAGAGAATCTGTAGTCCTTTGAAGTCGTTAACATAGAATCACAAATCGTAATGAGTTATTAACTATTGGATTTTTATAGAGATATCGAAGTCTATAGTTGATAATATTTTCACTCGGCACTCGAGAGAGGGAGTGGATATTTTAGGATCTTGACTTATAAATAATATACTGAACAAGGATCAATTGACATAACAAATACATAGGTGACAGCTAGGTGAAATCAGGATCCAGAGTCTCTATCGTATTAGTTCCTCCTATATAATTATTTTTATTTTTATATTTATTTATTTATAAAATCTTTATTAATTGTTTTCTAAATAAAGTTAGGATTATCAATTGTAGTACTTAGTGCGAGTTAACACAATCCCTGTGGGTTCGACACTCTTAACTCATATTTATACTAAAACTTGACACCGTACACTTGCGGTACGATATAAAATATCACAACAAGTTTTTGGCGCCGTTGCCGGGGATTGTTTGTTTAATTCTCATTGATACTACTACCAAGTAATCTTAGCTTTAATTTAGATTTTTATTTTTATTTTTTATTTTTTTTTCTTTATTTTTATCATAAGTTTTATTTTTTATTTTTATTTTTATTTTTGTTTTTGTTTTTATTCTTTTTTTTTTATTATTGTATTTTATTTTCTTTTGTTTTATATTTTTTTTTTCGTACGAGGAGAGTTGAAAAAGAAGCAATGGCAGATCCTGTTAGTGCACTGATAGCTCAAGTATCGTCCCTCACGACTCATCTAGAGTTATTGACAAATCAAATGAGCCAACCGTCTATTGAAGCTGTTTCTGCTAATAGAATGTTTTTACCCAACAGATGAGCATGATTTGAACAAGTACAGTATGTGAACAATCGGAACTTCAACAACTATAGAGGCAGTCCTATGCTTATTTATTATCATCCGAATTTTTCATATGCTGATATGGAGAACATTTTGCAACCTCCTCATGGCTTCAATTATCCAAAAGTTGAGCAGAAACCTTCCTTAGA
This sequence comes from Zanthoxylum bungeanum, assembly GCA_019454045.1. Classification (NCBI taxonomy): domain Eukaryota; kingdom Viridiplantae; phylum Streptophyta; class Magnoliopsida; order Sapindales; family Rutaceae; genus Zanthoxylum; species Zanthoxylum bungeanum. The sequence continues at coordinate 12,841 of SKCR01004503.1, read as the reverse complement.
AGACCTCATGATCACGTTTGTAGCTACAGCTTCAGAGAGGTTTGAGAAGAATGAGTCAATGCTGGATAATATCGAAACACGAATGGGCAATATAGAGGCAAATATGAAATCTTTAGAAGCAAAAATTGAGTTGCTTGCTTCTTCCATGGCCAATCAACAGACATGGGATTTTCCGAGTGATACTGAAGTCAACCCCAATGAGCAAAGTCAAATTATAACCTGTAGGAGCGAAAAAGAGCTTAAAGACACCTCTCAGGACTTAGGCAGTAAAGAAAATGAAATGGTATTTCAGGAGGAAACAGTAACAGAAGAAGAGAACAAAGTGAATTGATAATGAGAGGTCAATATGAAGAAATCACCTTCAGTGTTTTCAGAGCCATGCCGAGTTCTCAAGGTGATGCAGACTGTCACATGATAGATACAGTAGAAAAGAGAGTTGAAACCAGACAGGGTGAATCAGTATTTCAACAGCCTATGAGCATAATGCAACAATGTATAAAGGAAAATTCTCTGCAGCTAAACTCGAAACCACTCCCAAAGGGCCGTAAAAAGAGGAAAAGAAAGGCCAGTTCTCACTTAGAGATAATTCCTGGAAGATTAAAAAGAAAACCGAGCCAATTTTGCCGAATGTGCAGTCCAGAATTTCCAATTGAAGGGAAATCTACATATCTTGGGGGACCATCTATGGATAAATCACCACAGCCTGCCAAGCTATCTTTTTCATGTCATAAGAACCGATGGATACCAAAGAAGAAAACAAATGAGATTACCCGGTTCACTACTTTTAAGCTACCATGACCACCATTTGGGTGGTTGCGTCTGGCTGAAGACGTTAAACTTAGCGCTAGCGGGGAGGCAACCCTTGCATTTCTTTTATTATTATTTTCCTTACTTTTTAATTTTTGCTATTTATTTATTTGCATGTTATTTATGCAGGTAGCACGAGACACACAACGCCCGCGCAACCAAATTCCAACCAGCAAGAGTCTGATCAACTCCATGCACGGTAGTGTTGTTCCTCACTCTTGTTCTTTAATTTTATATTTATCTTACATTGAGGACAATGTAAATTTTAAGTTTGGGGGTGTGTGCATGTTGTTTACTTGCTATTTAGTTGTTTAAATTTATTGAAAAAAATAAAATAAAAAATTTGTTTTAGTCTTTGATAGTAAAACATAAATCTTGTGATAATATTGTTTGTTTATGGGTGAAATTTTAGAAACGATAAGTGCCTAATTTACTTTTATCTGATGCCTTGAATAATTGATCTATGTTAGACTCGTAAGCACTTAAAAATAGGTTTTTAGCAGTAAAACTTAAGTAGTTGACAATGTGACTAGTTGAAGAAATTGCATATCGATGAATGACCGTTTGCTTAGATATCTATCTTGATTTGCTAGTGTTATGAAGTATGGTATAGCTAAAAAGAAAAATGTCTCTAAAGAAAGAAAATAAACCACCTATAACCGATAAGCGTGAAGCTACCCATGGGCGAGTATTAGGACCACCATGAGGAGAAATGCTACCTTAAAGGGTAGGTGTGTTGATTAAAAAAAATAAAAGAGCAAAAAGAGAAGCAAAAAGAGACAAGAAAAGAAAAAAAAAATCATACCATACTGAGCACGAAATAAAGCAATTACAAAGCATAATTGAGATATCTAGGTTGGTTTGACCCATCGATTCTAATTTTTAAACGAAATCATTGAGTTAGCTTACTTAAGATCAAAGCTGTGAATGAACCTTTACACACACACACCTGAGTCTAGCTTAGATAATTTATTCGAGAATTGGATTCGAGTTGCAATTGCGTACTTTGAAGCTTCTCTAATTTCATTTATAAGCTTTCTTTGAGGATATATTTATGCGTAACTATCGAGACTATGTTTTGTTATTTTTATATTTTTGCATGATTGTGTGTGAATGACGTTTGTGGGTGTCGTCACTGTAAGCCCTCACGAGACTATAACTCGTCCACTAGGGCCGCCTAGGGGTTTAAAGGCTTGTTGCATACGCTAAATGCAATCGTGATCCCTACGAAAGTGGCTTAGTTAATTAGTAATTTTGAATTATTTATTTGAATTTAGTTTTTTATTTTATCTTTTGCCCGGGACTAGCAAAACCTTAAGTTTGGGGGTGTTTGATAAGTGTGGTTTATACCCACTTATTATGCTATTCTCAGCTTATTATTTTGTTATATTTCGAGATATTTAATATTATTTATAGTTTATTTCATGTTTTATTTGTAGGAGCATTAATACATGGACCTGAGAATAATTACACGTGTTTTGGGAACTTTCGGGAACACAGGACGACCACGGGAGCATTGACAAATCATCAGGAGCCATTGCGCTAGTAGCAGTGATAAAGCTCATACATTCTCCCGAGAAGATGGCGCCACGGCGCCAATAATCCTTCACAATTAGGCGCCATGGCGCCTGAATTGAATGAAAGAAACAAACTGGCGCCACGGCGCCACTTAGTGTGAAGAGAATAGGCGCCATGGCGCCAGTAGAATTGAAAAAGGTGGCGCCGCGGCGCCTTCCCAATATGCAACCCTCATACATTTTCCCGGAAGTTCAGCGCCGCGGCGCCCACTTACAAAAGCTGCAATGATCCGGAAGAAAACCTACACGTTCCAGGATTCACTTTTTAGGGTTTTTTAATAATCCTAATGCCACCCAAAGACTCCCAGACTTAACTATAAATATAACATTACATCCAACACTCAAAGGGAGGCTAATACAGAGCACAAAACACAGAAACACATATTTTTAGAGATCCAAGGAGAGGATTGAAGAGCGACAAGAGGAGACAAAGGCTGTAATATCCGGAGAGGAAGAGATTCAATTCGGGTTTTATCTTCTTATTTCTTTCTTAGACTCTAATGATTTCCATTAATTCGTGGCTTGATTATTTATTGTTTTATCTTTTGTCATGAATTTACTCCTTAATTTTGGAGAATGATGTAATTGATGCTTGAACCTTGTATTTTTGTTTATCAATTTTGTAATGAAGTTTTATTAATTATTTATATTCTTTTGAGTTTAATGCTTCTTAATTGTTGGCCACAATTGAAGATGATGAATGTTTAGAATCTATCACTCGAGAGAGGGGATTTTGAATAGATCTAGAGAATATAACCTAGGGTTTTATAGAGTTCGAGAGAATCTGTAGTCCTTTGAAGTCGTTAACATAGAATCACAAATCGTAATGAGTTATTAACTATTGGATTTTTATAGAGATATCGAAGTCTATAGTTGATAATATTTTCACTCGGCACTCGAGAGAGGGAGTGGATATTTTAGGATCTTGACTTATAAATAATATAACTGAACAAGGATCAATTGACATAACAAATACATAGGTGACAGCTAGGTGAAATCAGGATCCAGAGTCTCTATCGTATTAGTTCCTCCTATATAATTATTTTTATTTTTATATTTATTTATTTATAAAAATCTTTATTAATTGTTTTCTAAATAAAGTTAGGATTATCAATTGTAGTACTTAGTGCGAGTTAACACAATCCCTGTGGGTTCGACACTCTTAACTCATATTTATACTAAAACTTGACACCGTACACTTGCGGTACGATATAAAATATCACAACAGCCAGCCACCCTCCACCTTGTGGTGGCCAACGGCGACCCCCAAATCACCGGCACTAGCGAGGAAAATTAGGGAAATGTGCGAGTTCAATCTTCCTGATCCCGACTCATCGCTTCGTTTCACAGCCTGAGCCACCCGCCAAATCGAAGCTCTCAAAGAGTACTACAAGATGGCAATGATGATTTTTCTGAATCGTGCTTGATTGCACGTGAAATGAGGGAGGAAGATTTGGATGAATAGTGACCTATTATGAATAGTATCTTCGATCGAAATTCCGTCAATTCCAACACGTTCGTGGGATCATTTGGAGTCTGTATATGACCTCGAAATCTTGGTAAGACCTCCCGGTAAAAAACCGTTAATTTCAAGTTTTCCGCTAAATATTCGGATGTTTCTAGTAGCTTCGTAGAGTAGCGTAATGATATAAAATGACTTTTTTTTAGTATTAGTGTATTGAATATGTGCATTTGGTAGAATCTGAGTGAAAACAGAACGAGATAGATTGATCTGATAGAATATGCAAGTTTCTGATTAAAGAAGGTTTTTCGTGTATTAATGTGTTTTGATCGTAATGATAGATATCAGTCGTATATGATGATATGATAGTGGTTGGATGAATCCGGGTGGGTTAGGTTCGGAGGGTTCGGTAGCTTTTGCGGAAATTTTTTCGAAAGATTTTCCAAAAACACGTAAATCGAGAATTTAGGTGAACTAATGGCTTGGAATAGTTTGTGATGGTGTTTTAATATTATTGAAACTGAAAACATTGAAAACGGACTTGATTTGGTTGTTCCGAAAAGATCTAGGATTTTATCGTAGTTAAGTGGAGAATACCGTAAATCACGATTCTGACGGCTTTTTCGTCATTTGTTTTGACAGATGTGACCAGGACCTGGAGTGCTCGTGAAGCGAGGTAATTAACCAATGCGATCAGTTCTCGAATTTTTCATTTTGTAATTTTTAAATAATAATATATATATATATATATATATATATATATATATATATATATATATATATATATATATATGCGTGTGTGTGGAGCGATTGAAAGGTTTAGGATAGTTACAAGATGGATTTGAGAAAGGATTTCGAGATTTGTATAGTTAAGTTAGTCGACCATCACAGGTATGGATTTTCGTTATTGCTATGATATGAAGTGAGTAGTTTGATGATGATAATGTATGTATGTAATGTATGTATTGATGTGTCTTGAAGTGGAACGTTCAAGAATAATGTTATGATATGTATTTTGAAAAGATTAAAGAGTTTAATGGTTATATGTATGTATTGATGTATGTAACTGCATGGACTCGTAATGGTATGTGTATGTATGGATGTATGTAAGGGTATGAACCTGTATATATAAATGAATATGGAAAGGTATAAGTATATGAACATGCATTCGTATATGCATATGATGTTAAGACATGAAGATTGATAAAGTGTATGGTACTTGAAATTGAAGTAATACGTATATTCGTATGTTTGAAACATGTGTATGTATGTGAGTGTTTGTATGATGTTTTAGAGAGTTTGTTATGGATGTGGTTGTGTATAAGAAGTCGTGCGATGAGTTTGGTGTGCCGTGATATGTATGCATGAATGTAGGTTTAATTGGTTGATGATTTCGTAGTATAATAGTTGAGCTGGTTAGGAATCCGTTCGGACGAAATTCATCTTATACCTATTCTAAAATTGGTAATGGTATGAGTCTCGTACGAGTATTGTACGCGTAAGCCAGCCATTGTATGTATTGTTTAATTATGTCCTTGTGATGTATGTTGGTTGTTATATGTGCTTCGTGTGGTTGGTTGCACGTTGATGTGTGTGTGACTGTGTGTATGTACGTGTATGATAGAACTTGTAGATTATATGAATAGTGAATGCTTATGTGAAATGAATGAATGAATGAATTTGAAAACTAATGTTAGTATTAGATGTTATAAAGCGTGTTTGTTATGTTGTATTGGTATGTATGTATATATATAAGAACTTTGGAATTGTTTCTGGCATGTATACAAGAGAGGTGTGCTACGATATGTGTAATTGCATATGAATCATGAATATTAAGCCATTGTGAGATTACTATAAATAAAGGAAGTTAAGGAGGTTTGTTTTGGTATTGAGGAAAGTTTATTTAACATACCGCTTTGATGATATTTCAAAGTTAGATAATTGTGATAAGAGTATAGATGTGTGACTTCATGTTCCACGTGATTGAAATGGATTTGATTTGATATTAAATGATATACTATATTATTCCAGTTTACTTTGTATGCTTTGGATGTTAGCTATTAGATTAGCACATATGTGGATATATAAATGTGAAAATTTGACATGAGTTATGAATAAAGGATAATAACAAGTTAATAAATTCAAATTTGTGACAATTTAGTAATTCTGATAAATTGCTGATATGTTTGACTTATTGGTTCCATGAGCATGGTTACTTACTGAGTTTTTAAAACTCACACCAAACCAATTTGCTAGTTTTGCAGGTTGGCTACCATATGGGTCAGCCACTTCAGTTTTGGATGTCTTGCTCGAGATGCAGATCACTTAAGCGACAATCACCCTCGCAAGTGTCCTGTGAGAAGTTATAAAGGTTTAAGAAGCTAGGATATTTTGGTTATTATTTTGTTAGTCATGCTGAGCACGTGATTTTTATATATATTAAGTAAATATTTTGATTGACGATGATGTTGATGATATTGTGGGCACTGAGCCCTTGAGTGTTGATAGATGATTTGTGCACGGAGCCCTTAGATGGTGATTTTGATGTGTTGGGGTGGACCTGAGGTCCATTTTGATATATGATGTTCATTTTAGGTTCATTTTGGTGCTGGACTGTGATCCAGGTGTCTAGTTTTAGAATACATCATGCAGAATTTTCGGTAAATTTAGAGGCTTATAGAGATGGGTCAATCATGTCTCCTGCCGGTAGCATCCTACCTCTGACGGGTTGTTACAATTGTGGTATCAGTGTAGGGGTTTTTATGGGCTAAATCCGGTAACGCAGCGGAAGCGGTGGAAAATCGTATTTTCCGATTTCAAAACTTTTTCTCTGATTAATTAAATAAACATATTTATTTAATATTCCAATAATCAAATTATGAAATAAAATTTCAAATGAATCATATTCAAGTCAAATTACCAAATTACCCTTACATGGTATTTTGTCCATTTTAGTCCGAAATTGATCTAATCAATTTTGAATGATTCTAAATCATTTCTAAGATGAACTTAGCATGTTCAAAACATCAAAACACCAAAAGCTACAAAAAACCCAAAATCAAGTGCTTGGCCGAATGCACCATTGGTGCCCAATTTGGCTATTTGGTCATTTCATGTCTCAAAACTCATCCTAATGAAATCCAATCAACATGAAACTTTGTATGCATCATATACACACCCAAATACACAACATATATGAAAAGCCCCAAATTTGGAATAGGTCATGAACCCTAATTTTCAATTTCCACAAATTGGACAAATTAGACCAAATACATTAAATCAATTGTTACAATCATCATTCTATCATCCAATCCAAGTATCAACACAATGAAACAACTCAAGATCAAATCTAGGTCATATAGAGTGGGTCAACAACTCTAGATTAGCAACATGGTTTCCAAAACCTTAAAAGAAAGCTTATAACTACAATAGTCACAACCTTCCTTCATCATACATGCTCAACACTTCCATCAAACTTCCATCAAAAAAAAACAAGGAATAAAGAAAGAAATAACCTAAGAACATCATATGTTAAAGCCTAGATCCTAAGGAACATTTTCCTTTCTAATAGTAAGTTGGAAAAACTCACTAAAATCCAAGCTTTCTTTGATTTCTTTTTCTTTCTTTCTCACAAGCTTCCTTTTTTCCATTAATGGAGTTTTTCTTTAAAGTGTATTAGGTTAACATTTCAAATGAAATGAAATCAATATATACTTTCCAAGAAGGCCTTGGCCGAAATTGGCCATAAGTAAATACCAAATATATAATATTAATTTCAATTTCATTTGAATTTCATTAAATCAACTTGATAATATATCTAAAACACTTTATAGATATTTATATCAACAAATGCAACTTAGAAAAGTATAACTCTTATATTTAAAGTGTAATGGCCGAAATTAATGAAAAATAAAGGAAAAAGATATTTTCATTTTCAAACAATTTTTGAACAAATATCTTAAGAAGTCAAAATCAATTTGACAACCTTTTCCTTTAATGTATAAGTCAACAATTGCAACTTATAATCATTTCCTAACTTTATCATTTGGTGATATATTTATATTTTAATTATATTAATCATTTAACAATTAAATAATTAAATAATTAATTAAATACAAATATATCAATATATGTATTATATTTACTTTAAATATCTCAAACACATATATTGATGATATATGTCAAATACCTTTATTGACTATTTATTAATGTGTATTTAATAATACCATATATAAATACAAATACACATTAATAAGGAAATGACGGTTCGGCCCGTTCGCATGTATTTTTCGTTTAACGATTAAACGATTTATAAATAATCATCATTATTCATAAATGTTGCTCTAGTGTTCTACGAGTATGTTTCATTATTGAGACTCTCTAGATTCAGGTATATCCGTCACGAAATCCAATTTCATGTCCATAATCTATCCACCCGTTAGATTATGACGATCACGGATAAACTAGCTGAATCATACAGGTCGAGGTCATTGCATACGTATAATCCCTCCGTCACAGGTATCCAGATAATCCCAGAGATATAGATGTAAACGTCAAATCTCTATAGGTATTATCTCGTCGACGTATCTATTAGCAATCTCTAAATAACACTCGAAACTTACTTCCGATGTATACTGTGGCCACAGATTTAACAGACTGCTAAAAATACATGGACTACCTATGCTCTGTACACAGAACTGAGGATCCTATCTTGACACACACAGGATATCCTGAGGATCGATCCACACCCAACGAACAGGCGGAGGTCTGATCTAAATAAATCGGTGACGTGACTGCCATCTAAGTGTGGAGGATGTCTCATACATCCACAGTGGTGTCTCAAGTCGAAGGACCACTATGCTACTCAACCCGAGAAGATTCTTATTGACGTTGGCGTACCATCCATTAAGAATCTTCGGTGAGCCGTTCAGTGTTTATCCACTATAAACACCTACACGTCTATACGAGTCTCCATAGACTCATGGTTCATTGGGATAAACCATCGGACCAAGTCTCGATATACGACATGTACTGGTCTCAACGGATTTGACTAACCGACCCGTGTTAGCAAATCTTGACCAGGAACTATGTTTGATAATAACATATAGCAGTGACACTTCCCAATGTCAATTACAAACTAACTTTGTAACTGTGTACTGTATTTATATTATCGGGCCTTTGTCTAATATATACATATCACTAAACCACATTAGTTTCAATCTAATCGTAATCAGATCGAATACGTATATAAGAACAAGAGGTGCAACCATAAATAAGTAATATTATGGAATAAGGGGATGTTCGTATTCATGAATCAGACATAAATACGGTCCGGATTGGCGCTCTGAGCACCAACCCCAACAATTTCTCCCACTTGCTCTAGTGCCAATCCACGGTATCATATACACGTCTCAATGTGCATCGTATGCACATGGTCCTCAAAAGCTCACCCAATACTTAAGAGGTAGGCAACAAAAACAAGTCCGCTATGACATATTGAGTTTGTCAAACAAACTCCATCGTTTCCCATAGTCAGCATCATTCATATTTTGTAGAATCTAGATTATACATTAATATAACTCTGATGCTACATCGTATTGTGCTACAGCTACTGAATTGTCCAAGTATTTAAGGATCAAATCCAAAATACTATGAAGACAACCGCAAGCACAATAACAATTCAAAAACTTCTAATTTAAAAGGTCACTATGCAACTTCATAAGTCAATACTTCAAAAGTTGCATTTGATTCCACTAAATAGTAGAATCCTTCGTGACACTCCCACTGCATCTTTTCTGACTCTTTATGACGTAGACTGTCTAACGTCATAATTAGTCTCAAAACTAATATGACCCTAATGGTTGCAGACTATATTCTCCATGAATTAGAAACTCGTTCTTAATATCTCAAAGATCACAAAGAACGTGTTTCAAGATCCATCCTATGGTCTATAGGATATCAAAATAACTCGTAACAATTACGATTAAATCAATATCTTTAATCACATATAATAAAGTATTCACTATGTCATCTTCAAATGATACATAATATTGTTTAGACATTCTAATCAATATCTCTTTCGAAAAAGGAATCATCTTTTACGAAAGATGAATACTTTATATAAGACACACAATAACTGTCAAACAGTTATACTAACTGTCATACAGATAGCCTAGTTATGTCCTTTATTAGATCATATCTAATGTACGAATAATAGAAGTATCTCACAAGTCTCCAAGTTTTATATCATATATAAAACTTTATATCAAATATAACAGAGACTACTCCCACTATTTTCACGGAGTAAAGAAGACTTAGGTAAATCTTTTACCTCATAAACATCTCATTATTACTATAATAATGACAATGTCGTTAAGATATATAACACTAGAAAGTAATATGTACGCTCTCACTAACCCTTCTAATCACATATGTATTCTATATACTTTGACAAGATCAGACAATCTGACGATATCAAAAATAGAGAACACATACTTCTGGAAGACTTATCCGAGTCTACAATAGGCTCTATAAGCTAGCACACTAAACTGCGATTTCAGCAGAACACAAACTCTAGGGCCATTCCAGAATGAACTCTTCAAACAAGGAAATCACAAATGATCTTTTATTCGAATAAGTCATCCAAAAACGCCACTTTGCATTCTTTAGCTAAAATATACTGTTTAATGTCAACATTAACCAATATATCTTAATTGTTCAATTAGGTGACAAGAGATAAGTTTTCTCAGAATCTACAATAGATTGCTGAGTATAACATTTCTCACTGTCATACTATAAAGGTCAAACCTTAATAAGCTCACATTGCTTCCGTTGTGCAAACAATTAGCACATATCATGAACTAATTCATAATGAAAGCGTAATCAAGTTCAAAACTTGATCGTAGTAAGCTAGAACAATCTTAGATCTATGGTTCAATGGTGAACTTCCAGAATCGATATCAAATATCGCTTCCATTATAAGTTATAGGATAATTTTTCTTCAATAAGAAAACAACGGAACCATTAAGTATCAAATACTCGTGAATGATTCTGTTATCCTATTGGACTTGCACGGAAGATGTATAAGGGTTGTTTCATCTTATTAATTACATAGTTCTATTATAATTATCATTCTCACATTTGACTTCAATAAGTCAAGTCTTTTCTACAATAGTTAAACAATGATGTTACACACCAAGTAATAAAACGATTTTATTACTTAGAATCGTAGGAAAGATATTCTATTAAATAGAATACAATATTCTATTAAACAGAATAAACGATAAACTTTTACTTATACCTCCGAGGTGTAAGTAATTCCATTATAAAACTATTATATAAAAGAAAGATTGAATCTCAAACTTTCAAGATTCAAATTTCTACCTATACATATCATATATGCAACTGTAGAAAAAAATGGAACATTAATTAAAGAGAGAATTAGTGTTACTGGAGTATAACCCCAAGAGTATTGAAACTAATTCGGTAACTTTCAATATCAGACGAATCAAATCATATAAGATTCGATTGCTCCACTACTCAATTCCATCAAGATGGAATCATGGAAGAATAAAATATGAATATGAATCATATTCACTAAATAATCTTAGAACTAATTGCTTTAAATTCAAATGTTTGATCGTATCAAAGATCTTTGAACAGTTCAAGACATGTAATGAATTTTAAGGATCAAGTTTTCAAAATTCTTCAGATTGAATATATTTGAACAAGTAAAAAAATGTTCAATCTACGTTTCATCAGAACAGATTAAAAGTTCTTGATACTTTCAAGACTTTCAATATGTGTTCCTTCAGAAACACGTAACTAACTTATGACAATTCATCAACTAAGTTACGAAATAAAGAAAACTACCTTAAGCAATTATTATTTATAAAACTACATACATCAATGTATCAGTTAAATAAATGGGTTGGTCCAATGACAATCATTGGTTAAACGAGATCTTAATCACTTTCCTGAATACAATATTCATTAAATGGATAAGGATGTGTGTGTGTGATCTAGTATCAAACCATCTTTACCATACGGAATAAGCATCCAATGCTTAAGTGATTAAACTCATAAAGCACCGTTCTAAATATTTACTTTACCGAATAATTTCTCTTTATGTTTATCTCTACGTCAATGACACTACTAGTTTTATAAAATATGTAACAATTGTTTATAAAGAACAAGTGATTATCCAATAGTCGCAAGTTCCGATATTAAATATCAAAAACAATCGTTAACCAATATTTCAAATAACTAGACGGGAGATCTGTATCCAATACCTATAGTTGTAGTATTGTGAAAATCAATATTTTCTATACACAAAATACGCATCTCCTTTCTTTAGCTTTACTATTTGCATTCAACTATTCATAACAATTGTAAATAACTGATTAGCAAATTGTGTCAGACACATTACCTCTAAAGGTAATTAAAGCTTAGAAACGTCATTACTAGATAAACAAATACCTAATAGGGCTTCTAAATGCCAGTCAAGAATCTCGAGACATGAACTAATTCAAGTCAATTCTTACTGCATAAGAAAACTATTATCTCTAAAGTATTATATCCTAAAGGGGATATTTATCTAGATTATCTATCATGACTTAGAAACTAAGTCACTAACCATCTATTTTTTGAAGAAAATCGGAACAACAGTTCCCGATGGTTTAGACTAATCTAATAATATCCTAGTCTAGTAGTATCTAGAACCTATTCTAGAATAATTGCAAACCAAGAGTCTAGTCAGATAACATATCAAAATATGTGTGCAATAAATAAAAGTTTAATCTATCTACTATAGAATAAGGAAACAAACAAGCGGCAATTTCCATAATAACATACACGGCCTAAGTTATGGAATATTTTAAACTTAGCAGTGCCTCCCACTATTTTACGTAATGTCGTAATCCCCAACGGAAAGACGAGAATTCAATAATCAAATCGAATTCCATAATGGGAAGAGGACCCCATGAATATATTCGAC